>CBVK0100302574.1:0-33536 GCA_900067695.1 Picea abies | reverse complement strand
GTAGAAATTTGTGCAAGGCTCTTTCTATAAGCAAAGTGAGGTTGATTTTGTGGATGTATACACACAACAGTTGTAGAGCTAGCTAGTTTCTTCAGATCCTCTACTATATATGCTCACAACTCTGTTACAAATGTTGCCTGGGTTGTCTATAAGATCCTTTCTCTAACATCCCTCTTCTTTGTTATATTTTTTAACAACATAAGTGGAATCTTCCCTTTATGCAATTGTTGTTCCATTGATGAAAACATATCTGAATATGTATCAAACAATTGTAGCTGCAACATGGAACAATGCAATATTTTTGTAAATTATCCGAGATACATGCACATGAGAAAGTAAATGACAAAATAAAATATGAAAAGCGGTACCATTGCCTTGTTGTCGTCTGACTCTCCATATTTTATATGAAGAATGTGTTGCAAGCCAAATTTTCTCGCCAGTGTGACAGCTACCCCAATCGTTCCGATTGGGTAAATTTCAGTGCTCTGTGCAAGCTGGTTGATAGTCGAATATGGGACGAAACGATATTCTAAACAAACAATGGGATTTTTTCCCACAATGCTTGTTTCATTCAGCGAAATAATTCGATTGCAATCACCACGGTCATATACTGTTTTGGGAAATATATTAAAATTTGTAATGGATATCCCATTATGTGGTATTATCTTTTCTGCATGTTTCTGGACAAGTTGTGGAGGAGCAGTCAGTGTCACTGTCATCATGGCCTCCTTGTCTGTCATGTCAGCATGCATAATGGATCTACTTTTGTTTTCCTTGTCCAAGTATGTGCTATAGACAACCATTATGTCCCTGATGAACACTTCTCTAGATCGATGACTATTCAATCCGTTTATTGCCAATACTTTGGATGTCACAACTCTAGACTTGATGACATTTTTTGAATAGGAAAACTAAAGTGAATGGTAGTGCAAATTTGCTTTTTTGTGTATTTTTATTTCACTAGCATAAATCTACAAGTACACTCATAGCTTTGATGAACTATGGATCTAGAGTTTCACAACCACACCTCTTAGTCTGTAGAACATGCAACACGTTCGACGTCTCGCTTGTACTTGTTGATACTTCTTGCGAGTTGTAAACCATGTATTGCATATGACATCAACATATCCGCCATGCCATAGATGAATATATACCAAAGGATATTTGTTTAGTAAACATAGTAAGAGCAGAGCGTATGCATCTTTACCTTTGGCCTTATCGATCTTCTAATGCCTGGGATGACTGAATGCTCATGACCATGTCACTAGTCCAACTTTTTCTGATGCAAGCATGTGTAGATGAACATCAGGACTAAACAAGAATATGCATTGTATATTGTGCATTAGAAGGACTAAATAACCATAAAACTATATGCATCTGATTTTTTTAACTGAATAAATGTTTAATAGTAAACAGGGCATGAACGCGAGGTACCATGGCCAATCTGTATATCGCGGACCCCCGGAAGCCAGGGGAGCAATATTCAACCTGCCATATTGGCACCCACAATCGAGAAAGTGGGTAACTATGGAATAAGGTAGAAGCATGACCACAAATGTGAATCCATTGGTTTGCCAACCGATGCATGAAGGAATTTTCGGAAAGCACACTAAGCAGATGAATTAGAAAACAAAAGGGATAATAAAAATGGAAAAATTAGAAATAGGGAGGGAAGAAAGGCCCATTACTGCCAAGTCATCGTTTTCAAGTCTAATATTATATGCCCCCACCCAATTTGTATAGTTAATTTACCATCACACTTGGTATACCTTTTAGAAGATTGTACCACATAACCCTTTGCTCTTGCACAAAACAATTCATCTCCCTGTCCAAGCAACATTTTTTTTCCAAGGTAGCAACACCGAATATGCAATGCACATGAAGGAAAGTTAGTATGAATATAGAAATCTAAAATAAAGAGAAACATGTCTATTTACCCGCCAAAGAGTCCATCGTCCTGTCCAACCATTATGCTTGTTTAAATGTAGCAATGCAACAGAAACACAACGGACATGAACTAGCTGAGTATGCAGGAAGGCATGTATTGAAGATAACTTATAATGAAGACAAACATGTAAAAGAAAGATAAAGAGGGTTATTTACCCACTGAAGATCCCATCGTCATCTCCACCTATTATGTTTGTTTAAATGTAGCAATGTAGCGAAAACACAGTGAGCGAAGCAGGTTAGTATGCAGGAAGGCATGTAACGAAGATAACTTACCATGTAGGAAGGCACACAACATGTACATATAATAAACTTGTTGAACACATATACAGACCATAAATGAAATACAAAACAACGCAATATGAAACAACAATACAAGCATGCAACTTTCTATATCCTCTTCAACCGATGCAGTGGAGACTCCCTCATTTTCTCCAACTATTCTGTTTGTTTGAATGTGGGAATGCACAAAATACAATGAACATCAATGGAAGATGGTATTCACCAGAGAACAAGAAATATGTACATACACTAAAACAAACTCAACAAATAGTCTAGAAAGGCAGAAACATGAGCCTCTGCACTCATCTATCCATGGTTGTAAACATGTAATTTTTTTTTCCCTGCCCAAAATATATTACAAGGCACAAAATATCACGCAATTCCATGGATGTAGCTAAACAATTTCTGGTTTCTCGTGGAAATTTATCCATATATGCTTCCATCGATGGAAATACATGTTCTTTATCCTCTACACAAAATGTTGTGCCCATGATACAAGTTTTCGGTTTTCTGTGGAAAACTACCCAAACATGCTTCCAAACATCCAAATATAATCTTGTAGAAACTTTGTTGCACATATCATATCTCAAGCACAACACAAATTGTATCGTGCGCACACCATTCTATGTAGAGGAGGAAGAAAATGTAATTTCATATCGACACATCTGACCATACATGGTTTATAAATGTAGCCTGCATACATATGCTTTATTCCAACAAAAAAACAATGGATATTGCAATTTCTTTTTTTTTGTAAGTAAGTAATTTTATATAAAAGGGCCTTCAAAGAACCAGACCATAAGTACAAAATTGAGTGTCATCCGGGTTGTAGTTACTAAACTGCTCCAAAGGGAGAAACCAGTTCAGCCAACCAGGTAATTCTAACACCTGATTTCTTATCAGTCTTAAAAAAAAACACAAAGCTGAGCTGACATAGATGCTACTAGAGGAAGAACTATTAAAAAAGAACAGCCCCCTAGAGGGGTTAGACAATTGGCGTATAGTCTGGTACATACTCTGGAAGATAACCTAGCCATGACTCCTCTTCAACAGGTGTCCCGTCAGTTTCCCATTGCATGTCATCGTCCCTAATGCACGCGTCCTTGTTGGCAGCTGTCTCGGTGTCTTCCGATAGAATGTGCGCTTGCAGACTGATGGCCACGACCGCCTCCTTGACCTTCTGCCGAACTGACTCCTCAACGACCTCGGCGTCACCCGACAGAATTTGCGCCTTCTTACCAATGGCCATGACTGCTTCCTTGACCTCCTACTGAGCTGACGCCTCACCATCCTCTGTTGCACCCTGCTTCCTGAAACTCTCGTTGTCACTTGCGGTGGGGGGCACTTCTTCTGAGTCCACGAGAGAGGCTTCTTTATAAGTGGAAAGAAGCTAGAGGAGGGTTGAGAGCTTCCCATCTACAAGCTGTAACCGGAAATGGAGGTCCTCCACTCCCTGACGGAGTTTGAAGACCAAGTCGTAAAAGATGGTGAAGTTTTCTTGCCACTGCAAGTCCGTCTCTGAGCTAGAGGACATCGATGCCTTGTTATGGGTGGCTCGACCATGAGAAGGCATATCCGTGGGTGATTTTGAGGAAGAAATATCCAGCGCAGGGGGAGGAATGGAGCGCCTGGAGGTTGAAGGAGTTGTGAGGTGGCACCGTGAAGGGCTCAGCCTGGTGTCAATTAAGGCTAGGCATTTGAAGCATGGGACAGGTGCGGTGGAGGGATTGTGAATGGCTATCTCAGGCAATAGGAGCGGCGAGGAGAGAGTTGAAGCTAAACCAGGAGGAGAGGCCGAAGCGCGAGGCCGTCGAGGATGCCAGGGAGAACCCCTTCGCTGTCTACCTTGCTCTCGTGGCATGGTTTGGCCTGGTAAGTGGGAGTGGTCTGCCAGACCAAGAGGGAGGACCTGGAGCGGGTGGGGGGTCATAAACACCATGATCCAACAATCAGAACCCGGCCGGAGCCGTAGGATGGTAGCGTAAACAAATGGAGACATTGCACCCGGCGAAATAGCGGTCGAAGGAGCCCGAGTAAATGCCCCTGCGATTGACGTAAATAAAATTTAATGCAGGAGGGAGTCGGAAGCTGTTGGCACGAGCCGGAAACAAGGCTCACTGTCTTGCTAGCTCCTCCGCACCTCATCTGTGCGCCAGGTGGCTGGCCCTAGCACCCGATCCGAGTGTTTGTCCACTTCCGCATCTCTGCGGATACATTGCTGGAGGATAGGGTGATCCAGAGTGAGGGAAGTGTTGCACAGGATTTCTGGTCCATCCCAATTGACCCCTAGATTAGCCAGGTCATCTGCTACCTGATTTGCACTCCTTCTGACATGAGCAGGTATGAATACCTAATTGGGTTGCAGTAAGTCTGTGATGGTCTTTAGCCCATGCGAGAGTCTCCAGCTGGGTGAAATTTTATCCAGATCTACTCCGTTTAAAATTCTACCGAGGATATTGATGATGATTTGGGAGTCGCCCTCTACAATCAGCTGGGTGAAGTTGTGATCCATGGTGAGTTGCAGCCCCCAAGTGAGTGCCCAGAGTTCCACCACATTGTTCGTGGTGTGACCAAGGGATCCTGCATTAATGAGAATGATGTGCCCGTGGTGATTGCGGAAAACAACTCCATAACCCGCAGCTCCTGGATTACCTTTGGAGGCCCCATCAAAATTGAGTTTGATGAAGTTAACCAGAGGGACTGACCAAGAGGAGGGACTGATGGAAGGGGGAGGGGCAAAGAGGATAAGGGGGTGAGGGGAAAGGAGAGGTAGCCAGTTCTTAAGGATCAGAATTTCTGAGGGATTATTGGTCAGGTCTATTTCGTTCCAAGGCTGGAGGTAGAGAGTTTCCAGAATGTTGAGGCGGCAGTGATTCCAGTAGTGTTTCCACGGGAGGAAAATGTTCCTAAAGAGTCTTCTATTTCTTTCCTTCCATACCTGCCAAAGGATGAACCCAAGAAGCAATTGCCAAATACGATTGAGGAGGGGAGAATGAAAAACTTGGTCCCTCCAGTTTGTGATAGTGTCGACGATGTTGTCTTGTACACAATCCGAGGTGCACATGATGAGCGCACTTTGGTCCCAAATTTGTGTGGTGTACGGGCAAGAAGTGAGGAGGTGATTCATGGTTTCAGCTATCTCCCCACAGAGTATGCAGATGGAAGGTTCCACAAAGCCTCTTTTGGAAAGGTTGTCCCAGGTTAGTATGCTTGAGTGGACCACGAGCCAGAGGAAGAGGGTGATTTTGGGCCAATGTCTGAGGTTCCAGATCTTGCGCCAAACAGCCCGTGTAGGTGCCAGGTTCGGCTGGATATTGATGTGGTAAGCTTCTTGTATGCCATATGTGCCTCTTGGTCGGTATCCCCATCGGAGAATATCCTCTCCCATGAGCTTGGGGATTTTTCGTTTGAACATTTCAATCTGGTAGGGGCCCAGATCCACGTGGCCATCTAGGTTCATGCTTTCCCTATCAATATGCCAATGCCACCAAGTGTTATCTTGAGGGTCATCCATCCAATAGTCCACTAGTGTTGTCAAACGCGCCTGTGTGGCTTGGGTGCTGATGTGCTCAGCCCAATCCTCGTGGTCCAGAATTGGCCATTGTTGCCAGGAATATTTCTAGAATAAGGCTGTTTTCTCGTTCCTAATTTCCCAGAAGGCATGCTGGCTGACAAGCTATCTATTCTGCTTAGCTGCTGCCCAAATTAAAGACCCTGGTGTGTCACCATTCCAGTGTATGAGATTTTTTTCTGCTACCTTGGGTGCATATTTCTTCCTCCATAACTGTGCCCAGAGGTCCTTGGGTTTCTTAAGCCATCGCCACCATATTTTGGCACTGAGGACTTTGTTCATGATGGCAGGATCTCGTAAGCCAAGGCCTCCTTGCACTTTGGACTGACAGAGTTTGTCCCAACTGACAAGCGCTATTTTCTTCCCTGTGTTGATACCTTGCCATAGGAAGTTCCTCTGTAAGATTTTAATGGTTGAGAGTACAAAGTTAGGAGAAGCCAGCACCGAGAAGATGTAGGTGGGAAGGGCCTGGAGAACAACTCGGAGGAGAGTGAGACGGCTTGGAAAGTTAAGAACTCTGAGGGTCCAGGATGAGAGCTTCTTAGTAAAAGAAGAGAGCAAATTATCCCAAGAGGAGTTCCGAAGGGCATTATCGATCAAAGGGATACCAAAGTATTTGGATAGAAGGGAGCTTCTTTGGAAACCTAAAAGATCTGAGATATGGCGCTGAATAGGGGGGGGCGTATTAAAGAAAAAGATTAGGGACTTGTCTTTGTTGCAGTCTAGACTTGAGGCTTCAGAGAAGGTCTGGAGGATCTGGAGAATGGAGTTTTCTTCCCGCACCGTTGGGGTGCCCATAAAGAGCGTGTCATCCACAAATTGACTATGCGAAATAGGAGGGGAGATGCCATGCAGCAGTAGACTTTCCAGAGTGTTGTTTGCAACTGCTACTTGAATGCATCGACTAAGACCTTTAGTCATTATAATGAAGAGGAAGGGGGAAAGAGGGTCTTCCTGTCTAATTCCTCTTGAAGGGGTGAAGGGACGAGAGGGGACACCATTAATAAGGATAGAGAAAAAAGCAGTAGAGGTAAGGTTCAAGATCCACATCACCCAAAGTTTGTCAAAGCCAAAGGTGAGTAGTAGTTTCCTCATATAGTCCCAACTTATCTTATCAAAGGATTTAGAGAGATCTAATTTAAAGAGCATACCTGGAAATTTGGTTTTTTGTAGAGAGTGAATCACCTCATGAGCAAGAATAACGCTATCCAGGATTTGTCTGCCCTCTATGTAGCTTGATTGTTCTAGGGAGATGATAGTAGGTAGAATGGGTTTGAGTCTTCGGGCTATCACCTTTGTTAGAAGTTTATAAATGACGTTGCAAAGGGCTATAGGTCTGAACTACTTGGGATGGTGAGCCTGCCCCTCTTTGGGAATGAGAGTGAGGAAGGTAGTGTTGAAAGCTTGAAGGACCTGTCCAATAGAACGCGAGTCTTCAATAATTTCTCAGACCTCTACCCTGATCATCGACCAATAGTGGTGGAAAAAATCGCTGGTGAATCGGTCTGGGCTGGGTGCCTTGCCTCTTGGAGTGTCTTTCAAAGCCTGATCTACCTCCTCGATTGTGATGGGCCGAAGTAGAGCTGAGTTTTTCTTCCTAGTGACGAGGGAAGGCACATGTTGCATTACCTTAGCTATGGCTTTCGATCTGTTCGGAGAAGGTTCCATGAGGAGGTATTTATAATAATCTGTCAGTGTTGCTTCTAGGTCTTCATGGGAAAGAATTGGCTCACCAGTGGTGGAAATTAAGTGTGTGATTCTATTGGTATGGCGGCGTTGCATGACGGATCTGTGGAAGAACTTGGTGTTGCGGTCCCCCTCCTTGAGCCACTGGATACGTGATTTCTGTTTCCATAGAATCTCTTCCTGTTCTTTCTTGGCCTCCAATTGTTGAGTAGTTATTGCTTCCTTGGATTTCAACTCATCTGTTAACCCTTGTAGTTGGATCTGGGTTTGAATCATCTTCATCTGCTTTGATAGCTACCTTTGGGAGTCAAAGATGTTGCCAAAGGTTTGCTTGTTCCAGGTTTTGATGAGTTGTTTAAGGGTTTTTAACTTCTGCTGAAATATGAACATCTTGGAGCCATGGGTAACCTCTGCCTGCCTCCACCAATCTTGGATCTTATCTTGGAAGTCTGGATGGTTGAGCTAGAATTGTTCGAACCGGAATGGTTTTTTCCCCGGTGACGTCGACACTTCCATCCACAGCTGATTGGGCCAATGATCCGAGCCATGAATGTTCAGAATACTTTCCTCCATAGCCATTCCCTCCAGCATAAGGGAATCAGAGATTAGGAAGCGATCAAGTTTGCAAGAAATTTGGTGTGATCCAGTTCTTCTATATTTCCAGGTGAAAGTGCCATTGACAGCTTCCAGGTCAATCAGATTGAGTTTATCTATGAGGCTGTTGAAATCATTAGTGTCTTGATCTAGGCGCTGTGAACCCCCTTTTTTTTCCTCCATATTTCGAATGAGGTTGTAATCACCCCCTATGGTCCAGCGATTGTATCTAGTCAAGTTGGAGAGGTATTCTAGACTCCTGAGGAAGGCCCGTTTGTCCCTTGGGTTGGCTGGGCCGTAGACATTGGTCAGGTGTCCGGGCTTATTGGAGCCTATAAGCTTGTAATCCATCATAATAGACCATTTAGTGGTAATAAAATTCTCTAACAGCACTGTGTTGGGGTTCCATATAATAGCCAATCCTCCAGCTGTACCTATAGCTGTGGTTGACATTGCTTCCCCTTGCTTCCAACAATAGGGGAGTAGCTTATCAATGTCTTCAGTTGAGAATTGTGTTTCCTGAAGTAGTACTATGTCTGGTTTCTCCGCAAAGATCAGATCCCGTAGAAATTTTTACTTGCTACGTCCATTGAGGCCCCTAATATTCCAAGATATAATCTTCATGATGATGGGGGGTAGGGAGAGGAGGAAAACTATCTGAGATGAGGTGGATTTGCCCTGAATTGACCATAAAATGGTCTATTTCCTGTATGAGTTTGTTAGTAGACTTCCGACCTCTTTTCTTGTCATCTTTCTGGGTTTTACTCTGGTTCTTTGATTGACTTCTCTATATCCCCAAGCCCTTACTGGATCGCGTTGTGGAGCCGACGGAGGAGTTTAGAAAAACCTTATGTACTTTTCGTAATTGGTCCCAAGGTATAGTGTACAATTTTTGCTACCTGTAGGCATGTTCGAGGTGTTCCAGGTCCACCCCGGCTAGATCTTGCTCTTCTATTTCCATATCGACATCATCGTCCTCAGTCTCTATGAGATCTTGTGAATCCCCTACTGTGATTTGTGAGGGGTGATCGGCTTCCTTCCCCTGTGGTGACCGTTCTTCCTCCTATCCCCTAGAATGGGAGGGGTTATCCATGGGGAGCTCACTGGGATTTATCTTGGTTGAGGGGTCCTCTGGTTGATCTTGTAATATTACAAATTTTTTACTAGTAGAGGGATCTTTACTTACTTGGTTTTGCTGATTTCGCCCTGCTTGTCTTCTTTTCCCTCCTGGTTGAACGAATTCGTCCTTGTCTTTTCCGCCTTCTGGGTTCCCTTCTTTGTGAGCTGCATTGAGGGGGCATTCTCTGAATAGATGCCCATGTTCATGGCATTTCCGGCACCTGAAAGGAATGTGTTCGTAGTCGATGGTCTGGATCCAGTCTTCATCCTGGTACTCAAGAATGATGGTTCCCAGCAGTGGTTTTGCTATATTCAGGTATACCCAAATGCGCGCATAAGAGGTGTATCACCTCTGTTTGCTAGCTTCTGAAGACTTTACATAGATTCCAATGGTATTTCCTATACCGGCCAAGACCTCTTCCAGCCAGAACTCTTGGGGGAGAGAGTACAGTCGGATCCACACCGGAGCGTGGGAAAAATATTCCTTTTCAGGGCTGAACTTCTCAGTCTAGAATCTTAAGAAGAGTCCTACTGAGTTAAAAAAGTAAGGTCCCCCATAAAAAATGCGAGTGCAGTCCTCGAGATTGTGCAGTGTGATTGTAAAAAATCCCTTGGAGCCTAGTTGTAATCCATAGTGCCCTTTTGGCTTCCACTAGTACTGTATCCATTTGATTAGATCCCTCTTTGACGACCATAGCCCTAGGAATTTCCCTACGAGGGCATGGTCTCTCATATACTGTTTTTTCTCTTCTATGCACGGAGAGTTGACAATGTACTTTGGGGCCTGCAGCGCTTGAGGAATGCATTTTCCAGGGAGCCAAGGTATCTGCACTGTAGCAGGGGTGGCTGCATTTTCTGGGTTGATGTCCATCTCTCGGTCCTTGAAGGTTCCTTCCATGATAAGTGTTGCTCGCAAGTCTGGAGGAGGCTCAAAGGGCGGCCACTTAAACCTCTCACCGATGATTCTATTCGCGGTGGCTTGGATGTAGGAGGCACCATTCGGCCCTCCTTCCTTCTGAGTCATGGCCCCAGCGGGGCTGGGAGTGTAGCAGTTCGACTAAAACCCGAAACCATATTCTGGATTGCAGAGCGTGCGCATGATCTTATTTTTCGCCAAACATAATGGATATTGCAATTTCACATGTAATCCTCGAACAATTTTGCATGAAACTATTTTCTTTCATGCCAACAGTGAAGCACCAACAAAATCTCATAGAATAGCAGATATTAGCCTCGATAGACAAGGAAAATAACACAATCAGAGATGATAGTTTGCTGAATTTCCCTAAGGGGAAACCAATTTGACGCATCCCAATTCCTAGCATGTCTAAGAGAGATTAAACAATCCAATATGAATCGTCTCATAGGGAAACCGATTCGACTATCCATAAGGGTAAATATTTAACAAAATTTCAAAAAACAACTGTCCTCTGACCAACATAAAAAACTAAAAGACATGCATGTAAACACCCAGTTGTTCTCTAATTGTTTTGAGTCGATTGTCATGGTTTGTGGCACTCCCTACTGGTTTCATCATCCTCAACTCGCTTGCCCACATCCCAAGAGAAAGTCATTTTTCCTGCACTGTCCCTCTGTGGTGGAAGAGCTAGAATAATGCTCCATGGTGCAGTGGTGTCCACATCCTGTGCATGCATGGGTTGAAGTATGAACGCCATCAGAGTTTCCAATTTCTCTATGTGTTGGCCAAGGTGCTCCATGCGAAAGTTAAGGTTTTCCAAGTCTTGATGTATAGAGAATACTAGGTCCTGGAGAATCAATACCGAGTCTCAGTGCTTAGAGCAAGCAACATGTGAGCATGAGGTGCACGATGCCCCGTCTAAGCATAAGTGAGGCTCTGGATGAGGTGACTCCTCCTTGACTATGAATTCATCTAGTTGATCATGAAGGTCTTCCAACACAAGCCTAGAAAAGGAAGGTGGTGGAGAGTTGCGAGGTGAAGGTGGTGGTGTAGGAGCAGAAAGGATGGAAGAAGGCACGAGAGCAGAGTGAGTGGAAGGTGGCAAGGAGGGTGGAGAAGGTGGTGCCATTGAAAATTGAGAAGGTGAAGTAATGTCCGTAATTGGACCAGGTGCAAAGCCCAATGACTTTCCTTGTAGGTCGAACCACTCCACCCTACATGCCTAGGGAAAAGACAGTGATGGAAGGCTTATATGTTTCAAGGGGGGGGAGTAGATGCTGGGGGTGAGGAGTCAGGTGGTGGTGAAATCATGGGAAAGAGATGAGCCATGGAGGTTCTTCTTTGATACTAGAGAGGCCCCCTTTTAGGATTTTCTCTCTGTCAAGGCATAACTTGCAAGAACAAAGGATTGAGCTGGGATAGTGTCGAAGGCGAGAGAAAACAAATTCCCAAGGGAACTAGAGAGAACACTGCAGAGCAGAAGCTGCTAAGGGGGAGGAGTAGAAATGGCATAAGATGAGGAGAGCCATTGGTATAAAATGGCGCCTTCAGACTAAATGCCCACACACATAGGTACTGGTAATCCTACCTTCACCATGGTCGAAATGAATGTCCAGTAGGGGATGCACTACAATAGTGGAGGGTGACTGGAGTCATAAGGAGGAATGAATGCCAGGGGATGTCGAGCATAAATGCAGGAGGGGATGGCATGTACTAATCACATGCCCCTTGGAGAGGTGGAATGTGCCATCTCCTCCGTAGGCCAAGTGGTGCGCACTACCACCCCATTCGAGGGACCATCCGAGTTGAGGGCCTTGTTGATATAGTTCTAAAAGATAGTGTGATCTGTGTGCGAAGTGCATATGATGTATGGTCCTTCAAGAGATACCACCTTGTTAGTGAGAAGGTCCTCTATTTGGTTGGATTTCCACCTAACATGCGAAAGGATTATGACCATATGCGATTTAATGGTAGCTGCGATGGTGGTTAATCCCAAGGTTAATCGCCAACATGGGGAGACTTGGTTTGGATCCGCTCCATTGAGTATTTTTCCCAGAAGGTTGAGGATGATTTGAGAGTCCCCTTCTACTATCATTTTATGATGACCGTAATCCTAAGCAAGTTGTAGTCCCCTCACTAGTCCACAAAGCTTCGCTGTTTTGTTTGTGTTGTGTCCAATTCTACCAACTGTGATTAGCATTATTTCCCCTTGGTTGTTGCAAAGAACGACCCCGAAGCCTGCAGGTCCTTGATTACCTTTGGATTCTCCGTCGAAGTTTATCTTGATGTACCTTGGAGAAGGGGGGGACTAGTGTGAAGGATTGTCTTGGATTGTTAGTGCCCCAGTTATCTAGAATCCTTTTTTCCCGAGGAGGGCACTGTAGATCCTCCTATGTCCAGGACTGTAGTAGGATGGTTTATTTGATACTGTCCTAGATAAGGTTCCAAAAAGTTCACCAGTCCAGCTGGGTTGATCAAAAGATTCTTATTTTGGTGTTCTTTCCAGATATGCTAGATGATAAAGCTTGAAAGAGCTATCATATACGATTAAGAATTGGAGAATGAAAAGTAAATTTGTGCCATCCTTTGATTGTTTCCTTGAGGCCCTCTCTATTGTGGTCGGTGGTGCGCATGAGTAGGGCA
The DNA here is from genome assembly GCA_900067695.1 of Picea abies. Lineage (NCBI taxonomy): Eukaryota > Viridiplantae > Streptophyta > Pinopsida > Pinales > Pinaceae > Picea > Picea abies. The sequence continues at coordinate 20,775 of CBVK0100302574.1, read as the reverse complement.
CTGTGATCCCATATTTGAGTACTATAAGTGCAAAGATTGAGTAGGTGGTTCTGTGTCTCAGATTACTTTCTGCAAACTAGGAATAAAGAAGGCCCAACAAATCCTCTTTTTGCTAGATTTTCCCATGTGAGGATGCCTTTATGGGCTACAGGCCAAAGGAAGGTGTTTATTTTGGGTCAGTGCTTAATGTCCCATATTTTCATCCATATTTTCTCTTTGGGTGGTAAAAGATGAATGGTCTTGAGGTTGTAGGCTTCTTTGATGGTGAAGGAGCCCTTTGAGCAGTGTCCCCATCTCAGAATGTCCTCACCTGGATGAATTTGGATTTTTCTAGAAGAGACAGTCTCATGCCAGTCCTGGAGATCCACGTGCATAGAAAGATGAAGATTGGTATGGGTGGACTTCCATCTATGCCATATGGATCCAAGGGGGTTGTTGTCCCAATAATCCACGACTGTGAGCAAGCCCACTTACATGGTGGCATCGAGAAGGGCTTCGACGATGGGGTGTATGTCTAATACAAGCCATTGTTTCCAAGATTATTTAAAAAAGGATGTTGTTCTCCCATTTCTAATTTCCCAAAAGGAATGATAGACAATCAAGGTTTGACTTTGATTTGATGCATTCCAAATTAAAGATCCTTGTGTGTTATTATCCCATCAAATCAGTTGTTTTTCCTCAGAACATGGAGCATAATTTTTCCTCCAAAGCCTGGCCCAAAGGTCTTTAGGGTGCTTTAGCCATGTCCACCAAATATTAGCACTTAGAACTTTGTTGAGAACTATGGGGTCGCGCAAACCAAGCCCGCCCATGGATTTCATTTTGCATTATTTTCCCAGCTGATCAGGGCTATATTTTTCTCATTTTTTTCTCCTGCCCAGAGAAAGATCCTCTGAAGTGACTTGATGGAAGAAAGAATGAAGTTGGTGGCTACCAAAGATGATAAGGAATAAATGGGAAGGGCTTGAAGAGTTGATTTGAGGAGGATGAGGCAACTGGGAAAGTTGAGCAAGTGGAAAGTCCATGAGGAGATCCTTTTACTTAATGAAGAAAGGAGCCCCTCCTAGGAGCTGCTACAGAGGGCTTTGTTGATGAGCATGATACCGAGGTATTTGGATGGAAGGGAGCCATGAGTGAAGCCTATTAAGTTGGTGATATGGCACTGAACTTGGATTGGGATGTTAAAAAATAAGAGCTGAGATTTTGCTCGATTAATGTCTATTCCAGAGGCTGCAAACAAGGTGTTGAGAATGCTGAGGATTCGTTGGGCCTCAAGAATGGTGGGGGAGACCATCATTAAGGTGTCATCAAAAAAATGGATGTGGGAGCTGGGAGGGTCTAAACCATGAAGAGGTAAACCCTCTAAATATTTATTTTCAATGGAGGCTTTGATGGAACAACTGATGCCTTCTTCCATAATTATGAAGAGGAAGGGGGACAGAGGGTCCCCTTGTCGTATTCCTTGAGTGGGGAGAAGGGTCGGGAGGGGACGCCATTAATCAAGATAGACAAGAAGGCAAAAGAGGTGATGTTGAGGATCCAGGTGACCCAATCTTGTGCAAACCTAAAAGCAAGAAGAACAACCTTCATGTAGGCCCAACTTATTTTATCAAAAGATTTAGATAGATCAATTTTTAGTAACATACATGGATTGCCTGTGGTCTGAAGATAATGGATGAATTCATGGGCGAGAAGAATGTTGTCGAGAATTTGTCTGCCTTCGACATATCCTGATTGCTTGAGAGAGATGATGAATGAAAGAATGGGTTTAAGGCGCCTGACGATGACTTTAGTTAGCAGCTTGTAGATCATGTTATAGAGAGCTGCAGGTTTGAATTGCTTAGGATGATTAACTTGTTCTTCCTTGGGTATGAGGGACATAAAGGTTGCATTGAGAGAAGGGAGCACTTGACCTGATGTCCTTGAGTCCTCTATGAGCTCCCAGACTTCCTCCCGAACCATGGGCCAACAAAAATGGAAGAAGTTCGTCGTAAAGCCGTTGGGGCCTAGGGATTTTCCTTCAAGGGTGTCCTACAATGCCAGGTCAACTTATTCAATCATGATGGGTCTTTTCAAGGCATCATTTGTCTCCTGGGTGATGAGATGTGGAATATTCTGGGTGATCTTGTCGATGTCTGCAAATCTATCCTCATGGGGCTCAACTAGAAGGGTTTGGTAACAAGAAACCAATTCTTGTTCCATACCTTCATGGTCTTGGAGCATTTGTCCTTGATTCATGACCAGTTGAGTGATATGATTGGTGTGTCTCTTCTGGATCGTTGATTGGTGAAAGAATTTTGTGTTGCGTTCTCCCTCCTTGAGCCATTGAATGTGAGACTTCTTCCTCTATAAGACTTCTTCTTGAGAGTGCCTTTCCTCCAATTGTTGTTTTAGAAGGTTCTCATGTTCCTTGAGTTCCTCTGTGAGGCCATGATTCCTGATTTGCATTTGGAGGAGATTCATTTGTTCGGTTAAATGTCGTTGCACCTCGAAGATGTTACCAAAGTTTTGTTTATTCCAAATCTTGAGTCGTTGTTTGAAGTTCTTAAGCCACTGCTGGAAATGATATATTTTTGAGCCATAAGGGATTGCAACATCATGCCACCAATTCTCGGCCTTGGCTTGGAACTCTAGATGAGAAATCCAAAACTGCACAAATATGAAGGGATTTCTGTTGGGAGAGCATGTGATATCCATTATTAACTGGAAGGGCCAATGGTCAGAGCCCACTGTGTCCAGAATGTTTGCGTTGATGGAGAGACCATCCCTCAAGAGGATATCAGAGACTAGGAACCAATCAAGTTTGCAAGCCACATGTTGTGAGCCCGATCGCCTGTTCGACTAAGTGTAGAGACCATTTTGGGTTTCTAAATCCATGAGATCCTGCTTGTCTATTAGATCCAGAAAGAGCTCACTTTCCTGCTCTAATCTGCGAATTCCCCCCTTTTTTCCCCAAGGTTGCAAACCATATTGAAATCTCCACCCAATATCCATTTGCGATCAGTGATGAGAGTGGTCAGCCTTTCCAAACGCTGAATGAATTTTTCTGTGTCCCCTTATGTAGCCAGTCCATAGACGCTGGTGAGGATGCTGAGATGATTAGATCCGTTAAGTTGATATTTTGTGAAGATTGTCCAACAGGTCGAAAATAAGTTGTTCATGATTATAGAGTGAGGATTCCAGAGAATGGCTAGGCCATCGGCTATGCCTCTGGCATCGATGGTCATCATTTGTCCTTGTTTCCAACATCTGGAGAGAATTAGATTCATTTCCTCCCTTCCACATTTTGTTTCTTGAAGTAAAAGAATGTCAGGTTGTTCTACTATGATCCTTTCTCGTAGAAGCCTCTACTTACTATGATCGTTGAGACCCCATATATTCCAAGAGATGATATTCATGATGAGGAGGGAGAGGGGAGGGGGGGAAAGGTGTCAGATATGAGGTGTATCTGACCTGAGTTGACCATGAAGTTACCGATTTCCTGTATGAGCTTCTGGGTAGAATTCCTTCCTCTTTTCTTCTCGTCCTTTTGAGATTTATGCTGGTCTCTTTGTTGTATGCCCTGAATGCCCAAGCCCATGCTGGATCTGGCTACTGAACCCACAAAGGAGTTGATAAATACTTTATGAACTTTGTGGAGATGATATGGGGGAATGGTGTAGAGTTCCTTCTTGTGATAGGCCTACTCTAGATTTTCCAGATCTATTCCTATGAGATTGTGTTCATCTAGATCCATTTTGGTTTCTCCTTTCTCTAGGTCAGAAGCTTCTTCCTCTTTTGGGAGGGATTCAGAGGAAGGTTGGATTTTCTCTAGAACTGGGGTATTCGAGAGACTATCTTTTGCTTTGTTGTGGGTAGCAGTTTCCTTTTGCAGTATCTTAGGTATGTCCATGTCTTCAAGGATGTTTTGAAGGGCATCGAAGGAGTTGGCAGATGGGACTTCCTTGTTTACCATCGACATTCTTTTATTTGCAATATGGCATCATTGACCCCCTACCTGGGTAAACGCATATTTTGTTTTATTGGTTTCGAGATTATCACTTTTGGTTGTCGCATTCAGAGGGTAGTCCCTGAACAAATGGCCATGCTCATGGAATTTTTTGCATCTGAAAGGTATATGTTCATAATCAATAGTTTAAGACCAATCCTTGTCATGGTATTCTAGAGCAATGGAGTCTGGGAGAGGCTTAGCTATGTTGAGGTAGATGCATATGTGCACATAGGAGGTATACCTTCTTTTCTTGGTTGCCTCTGAGGATTTTACATAGATTCTTATAGTGTTGCCAATGTCGGCCATAATCTCCTCTAACCAAAACTTTTACGGGAGATAGTATAGGCATATCTAGACCGATGCATTTGCAAAGTCTTCTTTTTCAAGGCTGAACTTTTCCATCCAGAAGTGCATAAAGAGGCCGATAGAGTTGAAGAAATATGGTCCTCCATCAAATACGTGATTGCGGTCCTCCAGGTTATGAAAAATGATGGTAAAGAAACCCTTGGAGCCTAGTTGTAGGTCGCAATGTACTTTAGGATTCCACCATTGATGAATCTGCTTGATGAGCTCGTGTTCGGGGGCCACAAACCTAGAAATTTTCCTACAAATGCATAGTCCCTTATGTATTGCTTCTGTTCCTCGATTCTGGGTGTGATAATGACATATTTTGGTGCTGAAGGTGCCTACGGTATGCACTTCCCCGGTGCCTAGGGGCGTGTTGACTTGGCTTGTGTTGGTCCATATTCGATTTCTATTTTCTCTCCCTTGGAAGCCCCCTCGAAGAAAATGCATGAGCATTGGTCCAATAGTGGTTCGAAGGCGGGTCGATGGAATCCACCTCTTGGTGGAACCTGCAACACCACCTGCCTGTAGGAGGTGCCTTGCGACCCTCCCACATTTGGGATCATGATTGCTCCACCTGGGGTGGTGACATAGAGCAGCAGTGAACCCTGCCCCTCCAAACCTAGCCAAAGCCGAAAGCTCTAGGTCAAACCCTAATAGAGAGAATTTTTTGATATATATATATATATATATATATATATATATATATATATATATATATAGACACACACACACACACTATATAAAATTGTAGTTAGTGTATCACATAAAACACATAATTCACTAAATAAATAGTTATAAGAAGAAAATAATTTAAAGTTGTAATATATATATATATGTGTGTGTGTGTGTGGAAAGTTTTGTTTTCATAATAATATTTCAAATTTCTAAAAAAGGAAATATTAATTTGAATGGAAACATAAATAACATTATGAAGAAAAATTATTAAATTGGAGTACAATTTAATTTTTAAAATCAATTATCACAATGTTTAGATAATTATTATTATATGGTGTACAATAACGTTTTACGAAAAATAATTTCAAAATCATAGAATGTTTATCCTGAACTTCATTTGAAATATGTCATCCTTAGCCTTCTTCATTTGAAACATGTCATCCATTGAATTTACTAATACACGCGCAAGGTATACATACCCTACCCTCTCTGGATTTGAACTTGTGACCTCTTATGAGGAAACACATGTTCTTAACCATTAGGTCCACTCAGATTGTACATAATAATAATCTATTTTTAAGGTCACGGCCAACCCAGACACCAAATTGGTGTATGATACCCCTGGTTATATATATATTCATTCTTATCTTTCTGTCCATCCCCTCTAAGTAATAGTAAAGTATTTGTCATGACTTATGAAAAGTCTCAATCAATAATTAATTTATAAAAATATAATTTTAAATTAGAATAAAAAGACTAATAACTTCTTTTTCCAACCATCTCAAAAAATCCAATTAACATATTTTATTAATCAATTATCGTAATATTTAAACAATTATAATTATATTATGTATAATCCATTTGAAACATGTTATCCATTGAAATTGCCCACGCTTATTTTAAATCAATATTTTGAACATGTCATATTTGTTTTTTTTAAATTCATAATTTTATTATATAAAATGAAATTACTTTTGATACATGTGGAACCGCATTTCAAAAAGACTCAAAGTCATAATTTTATTATATAAAATGAAATTATTTTTGGTACATGTGAAACCGCATTTCGAAAAGACCCTAGGGAGAGCATATAACCATAGTCCATTAGTAGCTTGGTCCATTATATACATAAACTATGAGTCCCAAAAACACGTTCATGAATCATCAAAAATACAAAAGTCAGAGATGTTCTCTATATTGAATTTAGATAGGCTAACGTTGCCAAATAAACAATCCTTCAAGAATTACAAAGATTTGAAAATTATAAAGTCCTACGATTATAGGAAAGAGGCATGAAGATATTCAATGGCTTGATCCCCTCCTTCTCCTCAATAATCCAAGTACCCTTTTCCAAATAAAGATCAACTTTCAAAAGTTCATTACCATCCACATTCCTCTCTTTGTACACGTGATGAGATAATATCGAATTAAAATATGTATGAAATGATATAGAATTAAAGGTTGTTTAAGCAAGTTGAATCTTTTCAAAAATTGGTCTTAAGATACAATTATCCAAATTTTATATTATGTTTATTAACAAGGGAGTCATCAAAGTTTTGTAGTTTTTGGGCACCTTTTTCAACTGACAACATAAGTAGCAATTTTAAGGCTAGTACCTTTGCAAGAATATTGGTTTCCCTGTCTAGAATAACTTTAAAGGATATAGCATTATGATCATTGAGATGGGTCACACCTCCAACACCTCATCTTGGGAAATCCCCTTGGCATGCACAAGCACCACTTTTATCAACATGTTTCTCAGTTATTTATCTGTGTTGTTTGCGCTTTGAAATCTTCTTAAATCCATGAAGAATAGACATAGTCTGTATATCACATTGTAATGGAGGGACTAATCTTCCTTCAAATATCTAGGAATTGTGTGCTAACCAAATCCCCCATGTAGTTAACAATGACAAAGATTTAAATTTTTTGATAGCAAGGTCATTACATCATTAATGAATACCTCAATCTATGGAATTTCCACCCCTATAAGGTGTTGGACATTGGGTTCAACACTTCCTGTGAGTTTTGCGACATGGGTTAAACCCTTCTCATGGATCATAACTCTGACGATTGTGGCAGCGACTAACACCTGCAGGTTTTGGTCTAACGACAATCCTAGTCCAACATATGGTATCAAAGAAACCTATCTTCAATTCAAAACTCACCCGGCATGTGCTACGAGGAGATTGTTGGACATTGGGTTCAACACTTCCCGCAAGTTTCGTGACATGGGCTAGCCCCCTCTTATGGACCCTAACTCCGACAATTATGGTAGAGACTAATGCCTGTGGATTTTAGTATAACAATAATCGTATTCCAACATAAGGATCTCGAGTTCTTTTCACACCTGTTTTGTGAAGGGACATGGCAATGATAGCTGATCAATGGACTCATTCCTAGGATCTTGCATGCCTCTTTTTTATAAATTTCCCCAATTAAGTGTCGTATTTTTAAGAGATAATCACACAAATATTTGCGACTTTAAAGGAAATTTAAATTTCCATAAGTTCTTCCACCACCAGAACAATTCCCCTCCGCCAACTCCACTTAAAGTTTGATATCCTAATTTAGGAGTACAGGTCCCTCTTGCAATTTTTTTTCTCCATATAATATAATATTAATCTTCCTTTATTCTTAGATGGCTTGACCTAAGAATATCCATACATATCTCCCACTCTTTTGTGTATCTCCCTTTTAACCCATGCATCTCAACATGTTTCCATTATTACCTCCATATTGTTCTTACATCTAAATGAGTAACCTAATTAAGAAAAAAAAGACTATTTCCATGAAGAATCTCTACCAGTATATCAGAAAAAATGTATCCTTCACAACTACTAACCCAACCCATAGATATGTGTCAATATCCAATGTCATCCCATTATGAATCCTCTAGACTAACCATTGGCCAATTAAAGGAAAAAATAAAATCATTTTCTTTTGTACTACTAATGCATTTTCCGTTTTTTTATTTTTATTATTTCGATACCTACTCCACTCTTTTGCATAATTTGGTGCTATATATTTATGGAAAATAACTTGACACCAAATACATTTTCCTCCAATCAAACACCACGAACATTTTTCATCCAATGCTTTCTAAAAGAAATGGATATCATTCAATCCCCAACCTCCCATATCTTATGGAATAAGAATATATTTCCATTTAACCAATGCAATCCATTTTTTCTCTCTAGACCCAAACCATAAAAATATATAAAATAATTTCCCAATATTTTCCAAAATTCCTTTAGGAAGAAAAACTAACAACATCCTCTAGAACTTAATAGCTTCAATAAGTGATTTAACACATGTGATTCTACCTCCTTGAGAAATCCATCAATTATAACAAAGAGAGAATCTCTTTTCAACCTTGGATAATCTTGATGCTTAGACATGTTAAGGTCCAAACAATAACCTCATGAGGATATGAGTCGGTCTTTGTTTTTATAGAGGCGGTCCTCCTCTTTGGCTAGAAGATAATCTTGATACTCTTATATTGGTGAAAATGCTAGACAACAAACCCTAAATATTTATTTCTTTAATTTGTACATGGAATGGTTCCTAATAACTAGATTTTCCCTTTATGTGCAACAAGTAACTTATTAACAAATAAATGATTGAAGGAAAGCTTCAATATCATAATATAGGTATGCTCAAAATCATATATACAATCCTCAAAATCACATACAAGTGAATGATACATCCATATCTTCTCACAAGAAAAAGAGGAAATAATTTTGATCATTTCAACGTACTTTAAATGAGTTTTTAATTCATAAATTGAAAGAATCTGATGGGAATACTTCAAAAATCTCATCCCCAGAGATCTCAAGATTTGAGAAATCATTAAAATAAAACCCCGAAGCAGTTGTCTATGGAGTTGCATGAAAATTTTCAACAATAGAAAACATCTCAACAAACCAATTGACTAAACCTTCATAAATAAAGCTTGTCAAACACAAGGACTAAATTTCCATGAATCCAATAAACAATTATGGCTTATATATAGCAGCCATAGACATGGATGTAAATACTCCATGATCCTTTTAGAGAAATAATTCTTGGAAGAATACAAGAAAGACACTCAAAATCTCAACCTTGTGCTCAGTTAAAAAATATAAGCATAAAGCTTTGAGAAAACAATGTAGAAGAAGAAGAAGAAGAAGAAGAATGGAAATCTTTATTTTATGATCATAAACCTAGATGCATAATGATGATTGGATTCTTTTTTTTTGATCTTCTGATTGCACGCTTCTAACCCTTTGATGGAGTCCTTTCTTTCTTTTTAAAATTTACTCTTCTAACTTCTTAAGGTAGTTAGGATTTTTCTCTTTCTTGGAACTTCCACACGCTTCTTTGGAGTAACCACTTTAATTAATGCTTAATTGAACTCTATTTAATGACTCTATTTCATTAAAATTAATGTCTTGAACTGGGACTTTTTAGTCTTTAATAAGAGTTTTTAAATAAACTTTTGTTTTTTCAAAATTTTAAATTGGTTGCCTTTTTTAAAAGTGGAATGTGTTTTGATTTTTTGGGAAATATATTTAACTTTTCTGACATAGAAACCATTTTATATGCAATCTTCATCATCTGATATTTCCAATGAGTCTTTCCGAGCGCAGTTTGGAGTTCTGTATCTCAAGATACAAGCTTGGGAAGTCGAAGTACCAAGCAAATTTATCAACAAACCATGAAAATATAGCTGACTGCTATTTTAATTTGTGAGAGAGTTGTGGCCAATTTCAGTAATTGATACCTATTCCATTGTGTCCCTTGTCAAATTACCTTTCCAACAAGTTATAGTTTTTCCAAATCCGACTCCTAGGTCTCAATTTATGACCTTCAGAAAATCGTTGCTCAACAACCATCCATCAAATTTCATGGGCTAATCCTACCCCTCCATTTAAACTTGCCTCCTCCATTTAAAATTTGACTTTTCTTTTACAATGTATATCCCACATGCATTTTTAGTGTTTGGTTTTTAATGCATATATAGAAAATTTTAACATGGCTTACATGTGGAACATAAGGAGACTAAGTAAACCATGGATATTTGACCTTAGGAAATTTGATGAATTAATTAAAATTTTGATTTCCCTATCATCATCCACCAATAACACAGTCAATGCCCATTCATCAGTGAGTCATAGCCCAATCAGAACTGAGTCATATCCCAGTCAACATCAATGACATCGACATGTGTCATGTTGTCATTGGATACCAAAAGATGCCACATGTCATCACATGATTGGTCTCCATGTGTCCTCGTGTGATTAGATATCAGGTTTGCCACATGTCATAGTGCCATAAGATACTATAGATCAGCACATGTCACGATTTCAATGGTTTTCATGTGTCATCAAATGGTTGGCTAACATGTACTGTTATCTGATTAGCTAATGATGAAATGGAGAGGGACTTAGGGTAAATGTTAAAGAAGGGAAAACTGAACGAGAGAGGAGGACGGTCGTGAGGGAGGAGAGAGAAGTGCATTTTTGGGTTTTCGGAGGTGTAGGGGGTGGATAAGAGGTGTGTGAAAACCCACAAAGGTGAGGAGAAACCATGATGTATGGAGGGAGGATAGAAGTAAGGTAGAAAAATGTGAAGTGCTGAAGTGTAGTGAGGAGAGATGGAGGGATAAGGAAAGCATTATAAGTATGAAAAGTAAGAGAGGAGAGGAAGGTGAGTGTAAGGAATTTTTAAAAAGAGACTAAGTATAGAGAATAGGAGAGGAAAATTGGGAGAGTGGAGAATTTCAAATATAATCTAAGTATTGAAGAGGAGTGGAGGGGAAATGGAGAAATTATAAGTGTGGAATAGAGTATAAGAGAGGAACAAGAGAGTAACACTTAGTGTGGAACAATATAAGTGTGGAAGAGTGGATAAGAGTGGAGTAATGTAGCTCCAAGAAAATGTTGAGTTCCAAGAAATTAAATAAAGAAACTTGTTCCAAAATATTAAGAGAAAATTCCAAATAGATTAATGGTTCAAATAAAATAATTGTAAATGTGGTTCCAAGACAAAAATTAGCTATGTTTCACATGGAAGAATCATTTTTTGGGTGGTTAGACAAAACTTGGATATCTTGAGCATAAAGAATAAAATTTTGAATCCGTAAAATGTGCGATGAAGATGAGACTGAGAGCTATGCAATGAAATTATAGTTGTTTGAAAATTTATTCTTTTGATATATATATATATATAATTCTAGGAGTGGGAAAATAGAGGTGACCAAATTTTTTATCAACAACTAGCTCCAACTGTGGGACAATAACCCCTTGTGGGTTGCTAAGAAAACCAAAATCTGAAGACCAGATGCCTTCTCCATTGGGATATGGAGTCATCTTCAAAATAGATTCTTGTAATTCTTCCTCTATGGAGTTATCTTCAAATATTGCCTCCACTTAGCAACTACTTTATTGTGCAAAAAAATTACTAAAGAAGAAAATTATGTAGAAAGAATATTTTCCTACGCTATCCTACTTGGATGAAAGAGACACTTTTAGGTGTAGGTAGATTTCCAATGGATCCATTCAAGCATCCATCTGATTTTTGGAATGAACTCCAGAATTGGAAAACATATCAAGGCTAGTACCAAAGAATCAGGGGCATGTCCAAAGTGTGCTGAGGGAAAAATGAGCCAGAAGTAACCAAAATCTGATTGCATTTCTTGGACAACAAATATTTGGAACCATGATTCAATAAAATCAATTCTTGGTTGCTCAAGAATGTTGTTGTCTTTGATTGGATGAGAAGTTTCAAATCTGAGAATACTTTCATCTTTCTCCTCATTACTGATCACATGCAATATTCTTGATTCAATGTCAATGTCTTGAAATCATTCTTCCTTCATGGAATGGTAATATTTCCCATTGTTTTTCTCTAGATTAATTTCTTCCACCAATTTTTCTTGTTGCCAATGTTCTTGTCACTTTTTGTAGTCTATTGCAACATTTTCCACATGAGTATGCTGGTTGAAATATTCTTGTGAATTTAGTGGAGGCTCATCAATATCATTTTCAAATTTGTTGCTTGAAATATTTTCATATGAAGTATATGAAATGATGAATTCTTCATTTTATTTTTCCCATATAGGAAAGGGTGGGTGGGAAAATGTTTTAGAAAATGAAGTTTCCAACACATACCAACTGGTAATGATACCAGAAAACAATGAATTGTACCATTCAAGAGCATCCCCATGAAAATTTTGTAAAAACAATCGACATGTAACATTGTCTTGAATGAGATTGAAAACATCGCATGTACTTTTGAATCTAAACAAGTGTTTCTCTACATCTTCTGAAGTATTTCCAAAGAATGTGGAATGTGGAATTTTTTTCAATAGAAATATCAGACATCTAAAAATCTACTTCTGACATATTTAAAGGGCTTCAATGCAATCAACTCCTTTGGATAACTCTTCCTTTGGTTGAATCTTGTAAATCCATTGGCGAGTTAGGTGAAGAAGGCAAAGGAACTCCTCAGAGGATTCATAATATATCTCTTCTTGAGATTATTGAATCCTTTCAAAGGAGTTGCAAGGGAATTTTAGAGTTCCTTCAATAGAATCACCAGGAAGTTAATACTCTTGAATCATTGATTGTTCTTGTCTCTTTTTTAGGTCATACAAATATTTCTGAATAATATTTGTATAAATCCATTGCATATATAACATGCGGCAATCTTTTTGAATTTTCTTTTTGAAACTTTGAACCACAAAGACTCTGGTTCTTCAATCAAATCTGAAACAAATCCTAAGATATATTGAAAATAAATTGTTCCTCACTTGAGTCACCAAAAATATTGATGCTTAGATATGTTAAGGTCCAAACAACAACCTCATGAGGATATGAATCCCCCTGCATTTGTATAGAGGTGGTACTCCTCTTTGGTTGAAAGATAATCTTAATACTCTTGGATTGGGCAGAATGCTAGACAACAAACCCTAGATCTTTATTTATTTGATTTGTACATGGAATTGTTCTTGATAACCATATTTTCTCTTTATGTGTAACAAATAATTTCTTAACAAATAAAATATTGAATGAAATCTTCAATATCAAAATATAGGTATGATTGGTATCATATATACAACCCTTTAAACCACATACAAATAGAGGATACATCCATATCTTCTCACAAGAAAAAGAAGAAATAATTTTGATCATTTCAAATAACTTTAAATGAATTATGCATTCATAACTTGAAAGCATTTGATGGGAATACTTAAAAAATCTCATCCTCAAAGATCCCAAGATTTGAGAAATCATTAAAGTAAAACCTTCAAGTAGTTGTATGTGGATTTTCATGAAAATTTTCAATAATACAAAACATCTCAACAAACCAATTGACTAAACCTTCATAAATAAATCTTGTCAAACACAAGAACTAAATTTCCATGAATCCAATATACAATCTTGGCTTACATCTGGTAGTGGCATAAATGGTTGAAAATTCACCATGATATTTTTAGAGAAAGAATTATTGAAAGAATACAAGACACACACTCAAAATCTCAACCTTGTGCTTAGTTCAAAAATATAAGCATAAAACTTTGAGAAAGTAGTGTAGAAGCATAAGATGAAGAAGAATGGAAATATTTATTTTCTGATCAGAAACATGGCTGCATATTGATGAATGAATCCTTCTATTCCAATCCTCTGATTGCATTCTTCTAACCCTTTGATGGAGTCCATTGTTTCTTTTTAAAAATTCTCTTCTAATTTCTTAAGGTGGTTAGGGTTTTTCTCTTTATTGGAGATTCCACATGCTTATTTGGAGTAACCACTTTAATTGATGCTTAATTGAACTCTCACTAATGACTTCATGTCATTAAAATTCATGTCTTGAAGCGGTACCTTTTAGTTTTTAATAATTTTTTTTAAATAAGCTTGTATTATTTCAAAATTTTAAAATGGATTCCTTTTTTAAAAGTGGACCATACTTTGATTTTTTGGGCACGATATTTAACTTTTCTAACATAAAACCAATTTATATGCAATCTTCATCATTTCATATTTCCAACTAGTCTTTTTGAGTGCAATTTGTAGTTCTGGATCTCAGGATATAAGATCGAGAAGTCGAAGTACCAAGCAGGTTTATTATCAAAGAATGGAAATATAGTTGAATGTTATTTTAATTTATAAGAGAGTTATGGCCAATTTCACCTCTTGAAACATGTTCCATCATGTTCCTTAGAAAATTGCCTTTCCAATGAGGTATATTTTGTCCAAATATGACTCCCATATCTCACGTTATGACCTTCAGAAAATCGTTGCTCAACAATCGTCCATCAAATTTCATGGGATAATCCTAGCACTCCCTTTAAATTTGTCTCCGTTTAAAATTCAAATTTTCTTTTACAATGTATATCCCACATGCATTCACGATGTTTTTTTGTGTAATGTGTATATATAAAATTTTAACACGCCTTACATGTGGAACATAAGGAGACCAAGTAAACCATGGATATTTGACCTTAAGAAATTTCATGAATTAATTAAAATTTTGATTGCCCAATAATCTCCACTAAGCACCCAATCAACGCCCATTCAACAATGAGCCATATCCTATTTAGAAGTGAGTCATAGCCTAGTCAAATTCTACATCATCACCATGTCTCACATTGTCATTGGATACCAGAAGCTACGACATGTCATCACATGATTGGTATCCATGTGTCCTCGTGTGATTTGATATTATATATGACACATGTCATAGTACCATAGGATAATATGTATCACCACATGTCATGATTTCAATGGTTTCCATGTGTCATTGAATGAATGGTTAACATGTGTTGTCATGTGATTGGTTAATAAAATGGAGAGGGAATTAGGATAAATTTTAAGAAAAGGAAAAATGAACGAGAGAGGAGGAAGGTCGTGAGGGAGGAGAGAGATGAAGGTTGTCAAGTTGTCAGAGGTGTAGGGGGTGGATAAGAGGGAAATTAAAACTTGCAAAGGTGAGGAGAACCCATGGTGTATGGAGGGAGGAGAGAGGTAAGGTATACAAATTTTAAGTGTTGAAGATTAAAGGGGAAATGGGAAGAGTGAGTGGAAGGGAGTGGAGTGAGGAGAGATGGAGGGATAAGGAAAAAATTATAGGTATGAAAATTAAGAGAGGAGAGGAAGGAGAGTGTAAGGAATTTCGAAAAAGAAACTAAGTATGGAGAATAGGAGAGGGGAATTGGGAGAGTGGAGAATTTTGAAAATAATCTAAGTATGGAAGAGAGGAATGGAGGGGAAATGGAGAAAAATTCTAAGAGTGGAATAGAGTATAAGAGAGGAAAAAAAGAGGAACACTTAGTGTGGAAGAATATAAGTGTGGAATAATGGAGAAGAGTGGAGTAATGTAGCTCCAACAAATACAACTCAATGGAATTAGGAATTTCAAACTCAATGGAATTAGGTCTTTCAAACTTTGGGATTAATGCTATGAAAGTGGTATTAAAGGATGCAGGCACCTTTCTATAAATTTTGGAATCTTTTATAAACCTTATTAAGTCCTACTCAATTACCTCACATAAACACATATCTGGCCCAGGGCTCTTATCCTTCTAAAATGCATGGATTACCAATTAAAGGTTCATCTTTGGATATCTCTTCCAACAATTTTTATTTTTCTTATTCATTAATGAAGCTTGGGAAGAAAGTAGGCATTTTAACCACTTCAACAATATTGACTTGAATTTTAATTTAATAAATATTGTAAAAGTGCTCCACACCCAAATGAGAAATATCTCCAAAACTAGAATCCAAAGTCCCATCCTTCTTTGGTACTTTCCAAATTTTGTTGATATTCTTTCGATAATTTGCAAATTTGTGAAAAAAATTGTAATATCATCTCCTTTGTCTAACCACAAAGTCCCACTTCCACATTTATTCCTTATTATCCAATAAAATTCACCTCTTCTATTCCAATAACTCAACCTCATTTCCATAATCCTCATTAGGAAAACTAGCATGCCCTCTATTTTTCATATCCTCCAAAAGGAATTCCATACTCACTAAATCCTAATTATCTGTAACATACCCAACCACCAGTAGGATGGGAACACTACTCCAAGAGCACACTTCTTGAACGAATTCCAAATCCTAATAGAAACTAATTAATAAAGAAGCATTAGAGAAACGTATTAACAACACATGCAATAATCAAGATTCATGCTAGACTTTAAAATAATGCTTAAGCATGCCATGCACACCAATAAATAAAAATTAGGTACATTATAAATATGAATCTCAGGTATAATGATTAATACACAGTTGAAATAAATATACAAGCAAAGGAAACCATAATAGGGAGCACTTAGTTAAACAAAACCAAACACCAATTGGATGCAGACCAAGAACGTTCCGCCAAAACTTAGACACAGTTGTTCCAAGTCTCAACAACAAGTCATCCCCAAGCAAGGGATATGAATCCACAACAATGTTTCCAGGATGTCACTCAACTTTCCAAACCATTTAGCACTCAAGATCTCATAGGTTTCTCAACACACAACAATCCAAAGTACACCAACTCTCTTCTTTCCATCCTGCACCACCCAAAGAAAATGAACCCCCTTCACTGCCACACAGTCCATGAGGTTGTCCACTTCTTTCCAAGGATCCAATGCATCTAGTCAAGAATATCCATGCTGGGACTCTCAATATTCACAGCTATGAGTAAGGTTTAGCACACGCCAATGCATCTCAAGCATACATGCACCAATTCATGGATGGAATACACCAGTAATTAATACAACCAACAAAACAATGGCTTCTTTCCTCAACAATTTGTCCCCATGTCCCATCCAAGAATAAGAATGAATGGGCCAAATGATAGAGTGAAAGAGTGAATGAGTGAACCAACAAACAACCCATAAGAGGTGTTTATATATTTAATTGGAAATCAAGAACCACATGGCCTCCCCACAAAGGAGCTCATGTAACCACTTTTCTCTATTAAAACCAAGATGTGTAAATAAAATATAGAATAAAAATACTTAGCCCCTTTATCCCCCTCTCTCATGGAATCATATCCCCCTATAACTCTTATGCTTCTCTGTCTCACAAAGAATGATGTATTTTGTTATTATTTTTTTTATTATAAAAAGAGGGAATTCTATTATATCACAAAATATTGTACACAAATATGTGACCAAGGGGGTCTACCTCAGAGGGAAACCCGCCCACTAAACCCTGTTCACTATACTCCCGGAGTTCAAAAAAGCTATATGTTAAAAATGTCGAGAGGAATCTTAGACTATGACTCTAGAGGAAACTTAGACTAAATCTTGAAAACATAAAGAGGCCATTAATAGACTACCCTCAAGAAAGGCCTAAACAAGAAAATAAAAAAACCAATAGGATAGGAGAGCCCTAATGAGAACCCGATGCCCTTTGCAATGGGCCCTAGGCCAGTCCAGAGTGGCTCCTGATTTCTTGCTTGATCTTTCTCAGTTCCTCCTGTCGGGGGAGGGGTATCTCCATCTGGGTCTATTCCTCGGTCTCCTCTATCTGAATGGGTATGAGGATAGATATTGGGGGAGATTCGAGATGCATACCTTTCTCCTTATGGGTTGGGCTCTTCTCTGGATGGTTGATCCTGAACTTAATTCCATGCTGGGATCAACAAAAAGTTTCAAATTTCCTCTTCAGAATGTGAATCTCCCGAAGAATCTCTAAATTTTGCTGGTGGGTCTCATTGATAGTCTGAGCCACCAAATCTTTAGTCATCCAATAGTCTTCCACCATTTAGAAATATTTAGTTTCACTGGTCCGAGGGTTACCGGGGTCAACCACCCATCTAGCCACTTCTTGGATTATTTCCTCCTCATTGGTTTTCCTTCTTCTAGAAAGAACTCTATCTTCTTGTTTTTACGTCTAGGATTTCTTCCATCTCATAGTGAACCCAAAAGTGTTCCTCAACTGCACGAGATTCCTTTTCTACTCTAGGGAGATGAATGTGGCCCCTCAATGTTGAAGTTTCATTGTCATGGCATCCTGATTGTCCCCTCTTAGGATTATTGGTCCAATGACAAACCATACTTCTTTCTTGACTAATTATGATAATCAGAGTGAGATTCATCCAAAGGAGAGTGAGGATATGGAAAGAAAAAGAGAATAATAGATGCCTACTCTATTGTCCCTTGTATTTATGGTTACAAAAATCATCATTGGATATACATCCCTGGTTCTCCTCGATCATGTTTTATCCTTGTTAATATTTATCACCAATTTATATGATGGAGGGGAAAGTGAATATACCTCGTACCTTCTCTTCTGGGTCGCCAAGATTGCTTGCAACATGTGACTGCTTATTCCAGTGATAAAAAAATTTCCCTTTCGAGCGTGCTTTGCATGTCCAGTCTTCTTTCACACGCTTCATCATGAAGGGTTTAACTGCATTCCATTCTATCCTTTCCCAAATTCTCTCCATCATCCTTGTCCTTCGCTTTAAATGACACCTCATTTGTGCTCATGTTTCTCGAAGGCTATTTGTCTTCTCTTTCTGGATCGAGGTATGGGCCCTCAACGTGGAGGTTCGTCCTTTAATCCTCTAAGCATGTCATCACCAATATAGGCCATATGTCCTCCTTGAACATTTTATGATGAGGGACATGCTCCCAAGTGTATCGACTGATGTGCTTCGTCGCTTCCCTCCATGATGTCATGTTCTCTTAAAAGCTGCATTGGATCTGTTCTTGTATTCCACCTATTAGTGGGTCCCTTGGATGCTAGATCTAAAACTTTTCATGCATTGTGACACCTAGGTTGGCCATGTAGTTAGTCACCATGTTGGCCTTCCTTCTAATTGGCTCAGTGACTGTGGCCACTAGGGAAGTTACCATGGATCCTAGAACTGAGAATCCATATCTTAGGCACCAATTCTGAGAAAGCCTCTCTGCCTTGACCCCATTTATGAGTTTTTGAAGACCTTTGATGACCATAAGGGAATCTCCCTCGAACTTCAGGGCCAAAAATCCTCTTTCTATATATATTTCTATGCCTCTCCTGAGTCCCACCAACTCTGTTGCATTGTTCAAAGTGATTCCTAGGTTGAACAAAAAGAGAAGGAGGGGTTCTCCTTTGTGGTTCCTGAAGACCCCTCCTGCCCCTTCCGAGACTGTGTTTCCTTTAGATGCATCGTCAAAGTTTATCTTAATTAATCCTTCTTTAGGGGGTCTCTAGAAATCTCGAATTCAATATTTTCCAGTCTTTTTCACCTGAAGGTTCTTATTGAGGCAGGGGCCCAAATTCCAATTGTTGAAGATGGTTGTTTTGGGATCTTGTACTTGGAGGTCTTGTTCCATCGATTGGGTTACTACAATGGATTCGGTCATATTTCTATTGATGAGCTCCCACAATTGATTTTTGGTAATGGATTTGTCTTTGAAAATTTTTCAGTTCCTTTCTTTCCAAACATTCCACATGAGGATACCTAGAAAAATTTCCCAAGCTCTATTAATGAGAACAATGTTAAAAGAGTTATCTCTCCAAAATTTTATGATGGCTACAACATTGTCTTTTTGCAGGTCCGTTCCGTGAAAGTTTGTGGTTCCTTGGTCCCAGAGTTGCATCATGAAATTACATTTACTTAAAATATGATCACGAGTCTCTTCAGAATCATAGCAGGGACTACATATCGATGGCCCAACAAACCATTTTCTAAGGAGACGGTCTCAATTTAATATTATTCTATCTTCTACCAGCCATAAAAAATTAGAATTTTTGGTGCAAAGGGATTTGGACCAAATTTTATTCCAGATGGTTTAGATGGGAGGAAGTTCGAAGTCCTACAGAATTTGGTATGTTGTTTTGACCCTGAATTCTCCATTTCCTTGAAATCCCCAACAATTTATGTCTTCCTCTTCTTTGTTCTCGATTTGTCTCTCTTGAATAAGTTTGTAGATCAAGTCCTTTGTCTCTTATGTCCAAAGAATTGGCCATTCCTCTATAGGTTTCCATGATCACATGAGGGTGTTCTCAGAGGGGAGAAGGTTTTCCAGAAGTGGTGTAGTCTCTCCCATCCTTCTCTTTCAAGGGTTGATATTATGGATACAAACTTATATTCTTCTCATAAAATGGGGAGTTGTTCCCATGCATCATCCCATAAGCATTGGGACTGAACCGACTGCTGATGATTCCAAGAGTTATTCCATATCACCGAACCCAGATAGATTCCATATACTTGAATTAAGGTTTGGAGAGGAATAAGAGGAGTTTATTTATACTTCCAAAGTTTTGCCCAAAGGGATGAAGGGGATTTGATCCAATGCCACTAGATTTTGGTGTCCAACGTGGAGCTAGTCAATTAGGTACCCCTAATTCCCAGAGCCCCTTGATATTTGGGTCTATAGAGGGTATTCCAGGCCACTAAGGGCCATTTAGAATCTTTATAGGGCCCATCCCAGAGAAAATTTCTTTGGAGGGCCCTTAACTGATGAAGGATCTTCACCGGGGCCACTAGGATCAAGAATATATACACAGGGAGGGTCGAGAGAACTAATTTTATGAGGAGGAATCGACCTGGCAAGGACAGGGAGTGGTGATTCCAACTTTGCAATTTTTCTTCCATTTTATCCAAGAGGAACTCCCAAGAGGGATTATGGAGCACTTTATAGAGAAGGGGAACTCCTAAATATTTAGCAGGGAGGGAATATATTTGAAAGCTGAGCACATTGGCTAAATGTCTTTACACACTAGGGGGTTGTTGAAAAAGAAGAGATGAGTTTTTTCTTGGTTAATTGTGAGATCGGAAGAGCG
>CBVK0100302567.1:0-15128 GCA_900067695.1 Picea abies | reverse complement strand
TAATGGCTTAAACATTAACAAGTTATTGATGGACAGAGACTACCTATTAGGGATTGGCGAGATGTATCACGGGGCTCTGAGGGAGAAGGAGTTGGAGGTGGAAAAACTCACTCATGAGTTGGAGAGCACCCAAGGATTCTGGAGGGGCACACAAATAGCCCTTCAAGGATCGGAGTCCAGATCACAGGAGCTTCTTGAGGAGATTCACCAGAGATCCATTGCATCTATCGTGGAGAGTCAAATATGTCCTTCGGTTACATGGCTAGAGGATGTTGGTGGTCTAGCAGAGGAGCACCAATTGATGGAGGAATAGGAGTACCCAGAGTCACTGATGAGTACAGAGAGTTATGATCCGAAGGCGCAAGCTACCCTCCACGAGGATCTTTGAGACAATTGAGCACTCACCTACGCATGAGGACTCCAGAGCTAGGGGCAGTTTTGAGGACACTTCCATTTGTGTTCCGAGAGCGATTGACATTCATGTGGAGGTTGACCCAATAGTACACCCAAGATCCATGATGCTGCAAGAGTATACAGGAGATTACATGAGTATGCAGAAGCATACAATGGTGAGTGACAGCTCACAGAGATATGCAGAGATGTACAGTGGGGTTCAGAGGGGTGTATTGGCTTGCAGGGAGGAGACACACTTGGTAGATCATGGAGATGCCTCTCCTTTGCAACAGCGCACAGTTCTGAGAGATCACCTTCACAGTGTCAGCAGTTGCATGAGAGATGAGAGATGGAAAGTGGTCAACCAGCAGTTGGAGGAGTTACTTCCAGTTGTACTGGATGATTGGGGTTCAGTGATGACTACAGGCGAGTATTTATCATGGATACCGATGGACGAGCTTCTGGTCGAATCCTTGGGATTGGCCAAAGCAAGTGATATCTTCCAGTCCTACAGTCAGCTACATATGTTTCTGTCAGCCTTTCCCGACACGTTTATCATTGACAACAGCATGAGGAGAGATAGACAGTGGCAGAGGGCAGGGAGAGTGAGTAGGTCGAGACCACCTAACAGGAGTACTTTTACGGCATACATCAAGATAGAGATGGATCGTCATAGGCAGCCAGTTGAGAATTGGTGCGTGATGGTGAGCATCATAGGCCAAGGGATAGCAGACATCTCAGAGGACGACACAGCTACAGATTCTCAAGAGGATGAGCACGGAGGGCTTCCGATAGTGATCAGCATGACACAGGAGCAATTAGCAGGGATTGGAAGTGATAAACTTCCAAGTTTTCCATGGGATCCAAGAGTTCATTTTGTAAGTAGATTGTGCCACTTTATGATGACTCGGGTTGAGCCAAAGAGCCACATACTCCACTTTGGGTTGGTTTTGAGTGGGCCTGCAGGGACTTGTCTTATGGAGCGAGGCAGTTTCTCCTTCTTTATCATCATGATCGGGCATGGAGATGGTTGGGCAGGTATTACTTCCACGGAGACATTTTTACAGATGCAGCTTCTAGACAGCAGGTCCAATTGCCACAGGCATTTCATCTTGAGGATCCAGGAGTGGGGGATCCAGTATATATATATAGGGATCAATCAGGCATGGTTAGAGTAGTGCGGCGCCAGCATGATGATATTCGACAGAGACTACCATGGGACCCGGGGATTGCAAGGTTGAGCATTTCACTGACTGACAGGGGCGAGTGGACCTTTGCAGGGGAAAGTTGTTTTGACTTTCCATTGAGCTTCAGTGTTGAGGATAGCACATCACTTGAAGGTGTCTCACGTAGGTCTTGCAGTACCTCACTCTGGCATCAGCATGTGCAGTTGATGGAGGTCGTGTTGACCTTGGTAGGGACTTGGAGGATGGACTCATTCCGGGATGAGGCCATGTGTCATGTGCAGGAGATTCACAGAGTTGATATTTTTCACGACTATGCTTCACAAGGTATTACAGTTCACTTCCTAATATGGGACCCAGGGGGTGGAGTGTATGATAGTTCATCTCTGGATGGGACCTACTATGTGTCCCACAGGTGGACATGGGACCCCGGCATTGTATTTGGATGGGTTCAATTATTGCTTGAGGACAAGCAATATTCTAGCAAGGAGGACTATAATGTCCCCACTTTGGGACATCAGGGTATTACAGGGTGTTACGATGACCAGAGTAGCTAGATGGAGATTATAGTGAGTACAGGAGCTACTAAGGGACATTTTGGGGTCTGGCTTGCATCGCTCATCCTATTTCATCATTATGATCCATTCCGCACAGATTGGCTTTGGTTCCGTTGCATTCCGACGATTTCCATGATTTTGAGTATTTTGAGCTAAAGGTTAATTAAATTCACTGAAGAGGTCATTTGGGGCACAATACTTGGAGGAACCTCTCAGTGTAATAGCTCATTGGAATTGGGAGGAACAACACTACAGGATAGAATGATGAGAAGTGACTTTCAGTGGCCAGGGAAGCCACAAGGAGAGATAAGGTGCTTTTCAGAGATAAAAAGGTTAATTAATTAATTAAAGTGATTTAATTAATTAATTAATAATTAATAAAGTAAAAGTCACTTTGGAGGGACAAGGTGAGCAGGAAGTATAAAGAAGAGGCAAGGGCCTCTATTCTCTCATTCATGTATGATTATCATTTTGATATATGGCTTCTAGCTAGTGAGCCCATGCATTGGGGGTTTTGAGGGTTTGACTTAACAAACCCTAGAGGACAATTCGGTGGTGAAAGATTCCACCTAGCTTGTTCCAAGATTGGTCTCGAGGATGCAATACTCTCCCACACCATTCTACTTCAGATCTACACCAATTCAGGAGAGTTCTACACCAGTTGCAGGTACAGGAAGAGAGAGAGGCGCACCATTGGGGGGTTCCAGCAAGAGGGGTGCACCATCCATTGAGGGAAGTTTGTTCCAAGAGATTGGAAGGGCTCTTGGAGATTCTAGCACCTGGGTTCTCATTGCAGGGCCTTGGCCATTATTTCTACTGCCTTTTGAGAGGGTTTTATGGTCCATATGATTCCCTAGAGCATTGGGACGAATTGGAAAGGAGGGCACTATTGAGATTCAGATCTATTCGGTTTGGAGGGGTTATACTTCAGATCTGACCCTAGGACTTCATCTAGTGACTAGCAGTATCTTTCTGGGGAGTTTCAAATCATTTGGAGGCCTCCTTCATCACGGACGAAATTGTAGGGTTTGACAGTGTTCAGGGGGGCGCAACTCCACTTGAGGATTCAGCATTTGGAGGAGCATCCCTTGGTATTTCGGTTTGAGATTTCAGAAGGGGACTCTACACATCCCGATCTACAGTTTGGCATCTTCATTGGAGCATTTGGGGGTCTTTGACAGTAGGGCCGAATTATTGAGGGTCTTCAATGTTCCAGCAAGGCATAGCATCATCTAGCTTGGGGGTGGCACTGTATAGGGCTCATGTATGGTGGTCAAGTGGCCTTTTGAGGCTTGTATCTTCTACCTTGACCTTTATTGAGGGCGATCTTCACTTTGTTATGCTCTCTTATTCTATATTGTACCAGATCTGTAGATCTATTGTAGCAGTCCTTCTATTATTATGAATAAAGATCAGATCTGAGGTATTTTGAGTTATCTCTTGTGTTGATTCATCTTGCAATTTGGTTGAGGTATGTCCATTGCTATATTTATCTTGCTTATTGCTGCAAACACACATTAAAACATCATTATAAACCCTTAGCGCAACCTTAAAAGATCATAACCAACAAAGTGTTTGACGAAATGCCACAACCAGTAAAAGTTTAAAATTCATGCAAAAACGTGATGTTTCTTGCATCCTAGCTTGGGAACATTACAAGAAAAAAGGTTAGGAAACATTTCCCACTCTCTCTCATGACTTTTTGTTCATTTTACAATTTTTGGCTATGTCAAATCAAGCAATTAAATTGTTGTTTTAGACTGATTTAGACTCCTCATGGACAAACACCTAGCAAAACTTGTCTGATTGAACTTAAACTTGGTCCAAGGGTGTATGGGGTCTCATTTCATTTCTTTTGAGTACAAATACCCCTATCAAAAATCCCAAGAACCTATTGTTTACAATTTTTATCAAAAATTAATTAAAATTACCATTAACTAAGTAATTTAAAAAAAAAACTATCTAGACTCGACGGAATTCCGCAAGACTCTAGAAGATGTCTAGCATGGTCATTTACAATATTCTTAGACACGAGTCACCATAGGGCTCGACCATTAGAACGCCTTTCACCACTTTGGAGAATTATTGTGGGAGTGAAAAACTCAAGGAAAATTAATAAGGCTGGTTAGGCCAAATTAATAACCTGAGAAAAAAAAACACTCGATGAAAGGGACTCCTCTAATGATGAAGTCCTAGGCAACCGACCTAAACTATGATCCATGAAGACCCATTACATTATTATCCCACGCAAAGGGAGTGGAAATTCCGATTACAAAAACACGTGCTGGAGGCCAAAACTGCCTTGTAGAACCAGTAAGTCTTCAAACTAGTAGCACCATCAGGTACATATCATCATGGCACATGGAGTCAACCCCCTAGTTGAAATAGGTAGTCAACACAACCTAAGATTAAGCCACAAAGACAAATAATCCAAGAACAAATTGATAAGTCTAGGGCATCGGGGTTCTTTGATGGAGCAAGCCATTGTAACCCTTCTGTTTGTGGGGCATGGGGGTTCTTTGATTGAGCAAGCTAGGGTAACCCTTCTGTTTGTATGCAGGGGGGATAATATATTTAAAAGACACACATTTCTTCAAATTTAAGGCACGACTGGGTAGGGGAACCAACAATTATGTTGAGATCTATGCCTTGAAGTTACTTCTAATTCTTTCTGCTGAAAAAGAAGCTTTCAAGCTTCAGGTTTTTGGTGACTCCATGGTGGTGATAAACTGGATGAAGGATATCTTAAAATGGAAAGCATTGCTTTTAGTCCCATATATGAGGAGTTCATGAGATTCAAATCTGATTTTAACTCAATTTCATTTACCCATGCGTACAGACAACGCAATATGGATGTGGATGCCCTCTCCGAAGATGGTCTACAGCTTGGTACAGGTGTGTGGCATGTGCTGCAATCTAAAGATGAGCAGATTTCTGAATATACTCTATCAACTCTGGATTGATCAGCAAATCTTTATCTCTTTTACGGTTACCTGGATAGTACCTTAGAATCTGTTAATGGAATGATTTATTGTACCAGGATCTTAGCATGCTTGAGTTAAGAGATATCTTATGACATTTCTGCTGTGCTAATTTGATTGGACTGTTGGCACTATTTGTGAAAAATCTGTGATGTAATATATATATATATATATATATATATATATATATAACAGATTGATGTATCGTTTGAGGACTTCAAGAATCTGTTTAGGGCTCATTTCAGGCTTTTAGCCATTATCATTTTTTCTGTTTTTGATATAAGATCACTCCAGGGAATGATCTTGAAATGCAGAAAGAAAATACAATATCTATCTTTCTTTCTTATTGAATGAAATTTACGATATTTTTTTCCCAAGGAAAAAAGATGGTTCACAAACACAAAGCTATAAAATATATGCATGTAAGGCATAATAAGAATTTTATTAAGGACTTAAAAGTTCAAATATATTTCAACAAATGCATTGACAGAGGTTATAGATGTAGCTAAAATAATTAGGTTTGAATAGACAGGGAAACTAAGTGTTCATTTGTCACACACCTTTTCTTCCACATCCCCAGCAAAAGAAGCTCCATCACAATACATAAGATTCACCCTATTCCAATTATAAAAGTCTGCAACATCCATTAATATGAAAAAGTATTAGTAATTAGAAGTTAAAATGGCTTGTCCCTGTAGTGGGATTTTGTTCAACATTTATAATTACTCTACTCTACTAAACTATACTCGTATACAGATATTTTGTATATGCTTTATGCTATCATAAGCTTGTAGGATTTAACTAGTCTCAAGCAATATCAATATTGATGACTTGAAAGAAAATATGTTGCTCAATTTGATCACCAAGGAAAAATTTATAGTGACTATACTAAGAAAATGTCACCACTCAATGCATCGGAAGTGTCATCATTACCATATGGAGACAAAATTTCACTGTGCTTTTCTTCTTTCAAACTAAAATAGATGATTTTGCATTATTTCAATCATTTTGTATTGTCCTTTTGAATTTGTTTGAAAGAAAATTTTCCATCTTGTTGAAAGTAAGCTTGAAAATAGGCTAAGAGACTTTTTAATATACTACGTATCTCTCATGAGTGAGTCATGACCATCATATACAAAAATCACAAGGCAATGAAAACACAGGCCAAAGTTATAAACATTAAATTTCATATAGAAGCAGTTTCCTAGAGACATAAAAACATAGTCATGCATATCACACAACGGCCTAGATACATGGTTAGTAATTATGGATTGACTTGGCAGTGATTCTTAAGGCACACGATGACCAAAAGTATCTAACTTTCTCATAGAGTAACTCCAAATGCTCCAATAAGCATCCATTAATGGAATAACAAACAAATTATGGATTGACTTGGCAGTGATTCTTAAGGCACGCGATGACCAAAAGTATCTAACTTTCTCATAGAGTAACTCCAAATGCTCCAATAAGCATCCATTAAGGGAATAACAAACAAGTAGTCATAGTCATGAGGAAAGGTATTGCAAGCTTGAAGTCATGGAATTGTGTAAATACAATACTTCCAGTATTGCCATGGAAAGTGTTACCGCCTGTTAGAAATAGGGAAAATAGAAAACAATGTACTTTTAAAAAATTTCTATCAACTAGATCAGCATAGAAGATAAACAGATCTAAAACAAATGATATTTCTGAGTACAAAATAAACTAGCTTACCTCCAGAATCAAATGAGAGGTGTACCTGTCACATGTAGATGTATGCTTCTGTAAGTATGCTCAGATGAAGTTTAGGTTCATAGATAAAACCTCTAGGGTTTGATCTCTGTCAAAATAACTGTGGGATAGTTTTGCCATGGATAGTAAAACCCCATTGGAAACAGCAATAAACCAAAGTCATAAAAGCAAATAACCCCATTGGAAACACCAATAAACAAAAGTCATAAAAGCAAATAACCCCAATGGAAAACCTCCAATAAGCAGTGATAGCACAGCAATGAAATCAAATTCACAAGAAAACCCTCAGATCTGGAATACAAGTGTCAAACCCTCCATTTAGCAAACACAAACTCAGATCTTGAGATACAAGAGGCTCCATAAGCAAACAATCTCAGATCTGGAAGTACAAGTGGCTGCATAAGCAAACAAACTCAGATCTGAAAATATAAAAGGCTACAAACTCAGATCTGAAAAATATAAGTGGCTACAAACTCAGATCTAGTGGCTACAAACTCAGATCTGAAAAATATAAGTGGCTACAAACTCAGATCTAGTGGCTACAAACTCAGATCTGAAAACAAAAGTCAAACCCTCCATAGATAGGACAGCAAACTCAGATCTGGAACTCAAGAGATAAACCCTCCATAGATCTGGAACTCAAGAGATAAACCCTCCATAGATCTGGAAAACAAACTTGGATCTGAGAAAAAAAAGGACAGAAAGTTTGCTAACCCTCCACAAGCAGGACAGCAAAAGGAAAACCCACCACTGGGACTTCACCACACCATGCAGCACTAGGAGAGGCCGTGGCTGCTTAAACCCAGATGAAGGAAAGGGCCATGGCTACTAGCACAGATCTGGTAGTCACCCTCCACACAGATCTGGAGAGCAAGGAAAAGGAGCCGCGGCATTCATACCCTAGCTGTAACTTAGGGGATAGGTCCGGCAGCCAAGGAGTAGGCACTCCCGCACAGTACACAGATTAGGCAGCTGAGGAAGGAGGGGCCGCATGCACCCTATACACCAACAGGTACCAAGGAGGAGTTTCCATCCTCAGATCTGAAAACTGATAACTAATAGAGAGGCCGCACCACACAAGAGAGTAGTGGTGGAAATATAACTGAGAGGGGGGGGGGTGAATCAGTTATGTATATAAGCTTGAATAACTTAACATGCATAGATATACAGTATTTGATCAATCACACAGAATACAAAGAGACACTGATTTTCATGGGAAAACCCATAAGGGTGAAAACCTCTTCTTTTTAGGATGTCAATCAAGCTCCAACTTTCATGTACATCACAGTCTTTGAACTCCAACTCAAATATGAGGCTACAACCTCTGATAGCAAGCTACAATTTGCAGAGAGCACCAACTCTTAGATTTCTCTAGCACCAACTCCCAGGTTTCTCTAGCACCCACCAGATGGAAGCACCAACTCCCAGAATATCTTCTAGCACCAACTAGAATTTAGACTACAATCCTCCCTAGCACCACCCTACCACCCTAATTGAATCTTACAAAGTTTTACTTACTTGCTCTGTCTCTGATATGGTCTGTTACAGCTCCACGTCTCCTTTGCATGTTCCAGCTTCTATGCTCTGTTCCGCTTCGATACTCTGCTCTTTCTCCTATTGTGCACACTCACCCCTTTGTTTGGCTTCTCTTCTTCCTTTATACTCTGTGTTGTCTCTGCATGCTATACGGTGCACCTTTAATCTCCAGTTCAGGTCATGTTCTCGGTCACATTCTACCCACATGCATAACTCTCTCTCTTCCCTGTTCTGCATGTCTTTCTCACACCAAATCCTCTGTCAGATCATCATAACAACTCTTCATCTTCTCTGGTGGTTATTCTGAATATGTTCATCATCAGTGGTCGTTGTCCAAAGATTCTTTGGCTTCTCTAGCAGTCGCAACTCTTTGTCTTCTCTGTCAGTTACAGCCAGTCATTTTGGCTTATTTGGCTTCTAAGCCCCTTCCTTCACGTGACCACACGCCTATTCAGAAAGGCGCTTCACGATCTCGGTCTAGCGAGCGCTAGCTCTGTTTTTCGATATGACCTTGGGCGATGATCTCATGTGACCACACGATTGAGGGCGCGTCCAAAGGTGGTTTGAGGGCAACCCGCTTTTCGTCCCACAATTCACTACAAAGCTCCACGTGTCCTTCCTCCAAAACTGTGGTTTCGATTGCAGCCCGCCTTCAACATTTTAAAGTTTGCGCACCTTCAATCCCCGGAATGCGACGAAACCGTCGATCTCATGATCTTGACGGTGATCCTGAATCTGACGGTTCAGATTTGTCCTTTCAGGTTCTGCGGATCAGATCTAACCTCCCTATATCAACGACTGCGATTTACTTCCTGATCCGGGCTCCAGGAGTTTCAAATCTCAAACCCTGCTTTTCTCTGTATGCCAATCTTCCAAAGTGGAAGATCTATTGACACCTGTCTCCCTAAATCTATGATCAGGATCTCCTCTGCGAGTCCGGCCTTCGAGACTTTCAATTCTCAAACTCTCATTTCTTTCGTACGTCAATCTTCTAGAGTCGATGATCTGCAAACACCTGTCCTTCTCAATCGACGGCTCTCCTCCGCTTTGGAGATTTTACCTCTCAACTAGATCAACGGTCATGTGTCCCCTTTCTCGAACAACAGTCGAGATCTGCTTCGCTACTCCAGGCTTCGGCGATTTCAATTCTCAACCTTCATGCTCTCCCACAATGTTTTTAGTCGGAGTCCACAAATTCCTGCCACGTGTCCTCAAATCAACAGTCCTCGTTCACTTCGGGACTTCGGCCTTCGGGAGATTCAACTCCTCTACACTCGCTTGCTCCCGGAGCGTTTTATCCGGAGTCCATGATCTAACGACGCGTGTCCTCCTACAGATCGACGGTCCTAAGCTCCTTCGGCTCTTCGGGCTTCGGGGATTTCAAATCTCAACTTCGCTTCCTTCACTTTCTCCCGAAGTGTTTTTCCCCAAACTGCACAGATTTATGCCACGCGTCCTTCTGGCAACCGACGACCTGGATCTTCTTCAGCCATCGGGTCTTCGGCGATCTCGTTTCCTTCCCAACCACAAACTCCCGAAGTGATTCGCTCCGGAGTTGTGGATCGTGCACCACCTGTCAGTCTTGACGATGGATGGTCCCTGCTTACTTCGGGACTTCGAGACTTTGACGAGTTCGCTCTCCTGCGCTCATCCAAAGGCCTAACCTTCATGCATTTATCTCTGGATCCAACAACTATTCATCCTCGACGCTCAGATCCAACAGATCAGGTATGTACTTCTCCTAGATCTAACGGTTGTCCTATCTCCCGAAATGTATCTTAGATCGACGGCTGAGAGCGACTTCGGTCCTTCGTTCTTCGAGACTTCGGGACTTTTGACATTGTTGGTGATGAAACTCCCAAAGTAAATCTCCCGGAGTGACGTAGCTTGCTTACGTCACTTGTTGACATGGCACAAGCCAATTTCCTCTTGACACTTGTCATCGTCTGATTATGCCATGTGTACTTGCTGACGTGGTCTGCCACATGTCCTTGTAGATGTGGTCTGCTGACATGGTTCTCCCTAATCTAATGGCCATCGCATTTTCTCCAGATCCGATGATCCTTATTCATTTTGGATTTCGGGCTTCCGGTAATTCGACTTTCAAGTTGCCAATTCTTTCGAAGTGAGATTCCCCGAACAATAATCTCCTCGCAACTTTTGACGTGAACCAAATGTTGTTCGTCGATCATATTCTTAGATCGATGGCTCGATCTATCTACGATGCTGCTCTTCTAGCTTATCCTGTCCTTCCACTTAGAATGATCCAACGGTTGTCGGGTATTCGGTTGAAGGTCCTTTGGATCGGTGATCCAACGGCCACTGTCGTTCTTCCTCCTGAGCTTTCTCGCTTTCTGCTCCACCTTTTGTTCTTGCCATCAATGACAAGCACACTCTTCCTGTAAACATGCCAACAATCTCCCCCTTTGGCATTGATGGCAACCCTAAAAGGCTGCACTATTGCGCTTAGACCTCCAACTATAGCATCCAGACAACACCTTTTTCTCCCCCTTTGACGTCAATGTCAAAGAAAACAGAGAGTGACTCTGTGCTCCCCCTGATCAGATATAATAGGAGCACTCTCGCCCTGATCAAATAGACTATTTAGCTTGATAACGGGGTCACGCCCAACTTCTGGCATAGATACTCAAACTGAGCTTTTGCAAGCGGTTTAGTGAAGATATCAGCAATCTGATTTTTGGATGGAATATAATGCAAAGAAACAACAATGTTGGTCACCTATTCCCTCAAGAAGTGATACTTGATGGGTATATGCTTGGTCTTAGAGTGAAATACAGGATTCTTTGACACACTAATTGCACTAGTATTATCACAATGAATTGGGATCGGTGCAGTATATTTTACCTCCAAGTCTGCAAGTGTTTGAATCATCCACAATACTTGGGTACAACAAGTGGTAGTTCCAATGTATTCAGCTTCTGTAGTTGATAAGGAAATGGAATCTTGCTTCTTGCTCAACCATGCTACAAGGGAATCTCCTAAGAAGAATGCACCTCCACTCGTGCTTTTCCTTTCATCCACGCAGTTAGCCCAATCAGCATCTGAATAGACTGATAGTTGAAAATTATGATTCCTAGGATACAATAGGGCATAGTTCATCGTTCCTTTTAAGTATCTGAATATTATTTTGACAGCTAACAAATGACTCTGTTTAGGTGGAGCCTGATACCTTCCTACCAATCCAACAGCATGCATTATATCTGAACGGGATGCCGTGATGTACAATAGGCTGCCTATCATAGACCTATATGAACTTTGATTAACATCAGGTGAGTCATCATCCTTGCTTAACTTGCATCCAGTGACCATAGGTGTGCTCATAGGTGTAGAATCTTCCATTTGAAATCTTTTCAACATTTCTCTTAGATATTTCTCCTGAGAAAGAAATATTCCTTCAAACCTCTAAGTAATTTGCAGACCAAGAAAAAATGACAGTTCCCCTATCATAGACATTTCAAATTCAGACTACATGGCAGAAGCAAACCATTGTACCAATGAAGCATTATTGCTTCCGAAGATTATGTCATCTACATAGACCAACACAATGAGCAAATCATTACCCTCTATTTTGATATATAGATTGTTGTCAGTTGTTCCTCTCTTGAACCCTTTGTCTTGAAGATACTTATCCAGTTTGTAATACTAGGCACAAGGAGCTTGTTTCAACCCATATAAGGCTTTCTTCAGCTTGTAGACAAAGTCAGGGTTATCTGACAGTTGGAAACCCTCTGGTTGTTCCATATAGACTTCTTCTTTTAGATCTCCATTTAGAAAAGCTTACTTGACATCCATCTGATAGACTTTAAACTGTTTATGACAAGCATAGGCAAGAAACATTCTAATAGCCTCTAATCTTGCTACAGGCACAAATGTTTCATCAAAATCCAGTCCTTCTATTTGAGCATATCCTTTGCAAACCAATCTAGCCTTATTTCTTACAATATTTCCTTGCTCATTCATCTTATTTTTGTAGACCCTTGATCCTATTACATTTTTATTTGTTGGCCTAGGAACGAGTTCCCAAGTGTCATTCTTTTCAATCTGGTCCAGTTCCTCATTCATTGATTTTAACCAATTTACGTATTTACTGGCTTCATTAAAGTTCTTGGGTTCCACCATGGATATGAAGGCTATATGTGATTGCTCATTGTCTTTGATTATCCTTCTCCTGGTTTGTACACCTTTGTCTTTCTCACCAATTATCTGACTATAAGGATGATTCTTTTGAGTAATTCTGGAGGAAGGATTTGATGTTGATTGTTGCCCTTACTCTTCTTGTCTGGGTGTCTCTTCTCCACCTAATTCATCATCTTCTGACTCTGAGATTTGTTGTTCTTCATTTTCATTATTCTCATCATCTTTTCCATCTAGCTTAGCGCTTATTCTCTGTTGATCTTTTACAGGAGCTTCTTCATCAATTCGAACATCAATACAGTCTACTAATTTATGCATTCTTTTGTTAAAGCATCTGTATCCTTTACTATTCGTTGCATATCCTAAGAAGATACCTTCATTAGCTCTACTATCAAATTTTCCCAGATGATCATCATTATTCTTGATGTAGCATTTACTTCCAAATACTTTGAAGTGCTTGATTGATGCAGGTCGACCAAACCACAACTCATATGGAGTTTTATCACTGTTCGTCCTTAGATGCGCTTTGTTTAGAATATGAACAGCCGTGTGAACAGCCTCACCCAGAAAGTTTGCGAAATGTCCCTTTCACTCATCATAGCCCTTGCCATCTGCTGAACTGATCTATTATGGCGTTCTACAACTCCATTTTGTTGAGGAGTACCTGGAATAGTATATTATCTTTTAATTCCATGTCTGTCATGGAATTCTTTGAAATCTCTTGACAAAAATTATCCTCCCTTGTTTAAGCGAATTGCCTTTAACTTCCTGTCTGATTCTCAGCTAACGCCTTAAATTTTTTGAACTTCTCAAACGCATCAGATTTTTCTTTTAGAAAGGCAACCCACGTAAGTCTGAAGAAGTCATCAATGACTAGCATAAAGTAACGTTCTCCTCCAGTTCCTTCCTTTCGCGATGGTCCACACAGATCCATATGAACAATTTGAAGTGGTTTCTCTGAAGATATGAAACTCTTCGATTTGAATTGAGCACGAGTCAACTTCCCCATTTGATAGGATTCACATACAAAGTTATTAGGCTTAGATATTCTTGGAAGGTCTTTCACAGCGCCTTCATTATTCAGTTTGACAATATGATCAAAATTCAGGTGTCCAAGGCTTTTGTGCCATAACCAACTTTCATCAAATTTGCTTAAATGACATTTCTCCTTATCTTCCTTCAAAACATATACATTGTTTTCATTTCTAACCCCTTTTGCAATCAACTCTCCTGTGTTTACTGTCTTTATTTTACAATTCTTGGCAGTGAAAGTGACTTCACATCCTTTGTCACATATCTGACTGACACTAAGAAGATTATGCTTTACACCATCAACAAATAATACATCTTGAGCTTTGCTTCTTCCATTACTTAAGCTTACTAGACCTTTACCTCTGATCTTTCCTGGAGCATCATTTCCAAAGGTCACACTCCCTGATTTATTTTCTTTGAGTAATAGGAACTTACTTTTGTCACATGTCATATGGCTGGAGCATCCGTTGTCAATATACCAAGCGTCTTTTTGTCTTTGAGCTGACAACACTAATCCACACTTGTTATCTTCATTCTTCTTTCAAACCTTGACATTTTCAGGTCTGTGATTTGAATTTGGCTTATAGTTCTTTAAGCAATAGTTTGCAGCTTTATGTCCATAATTATGGCAGATGTAACATTCTGGTTCATTGAATAAAGGATCATAATGATTGTTATGTTTAACATGCATCCTTTTCCTAGCCATCACATGATTTGTAGTCTATGGTTGTTTGTTACTTGGTTGTCTCATTCTTTGTTGTGGCAGATATTTATTACTTGATTGTCTTGATTGCTCATGTCTAAATCTTAAAGAACAATTTACAACTTTGTGGCCAAAGTTAGAGCAGTAAAAACAATATCCATAGAAAAAATCTTTATACCTGGAAAATGGTTGTCTTCTTTGAGCAGGTCGATTTCTTCCATGATTTCCTTGAGTAGAGGGTGTATTATTTCTTTGTTCTACAGATTCAGTTCTAGTATCTTTTCCTTCACTCCTCCTTGGCTGTTGATTCTCTTCCTTTGTTTCTGAAAGTTTGTTGTTGTCAATGGTTGTAGATTTGACAAACTTGACGGATTTTTTGTTGCTTGGTTGACCACTACTTGATCCCTCTTCATAACCCAAACCAGTTTTCAACTTTGAATTCCTTTGTTGATTCAGAATGGAGGCTAATCGTTCTGAGGCTTTAATACTTGTCAGATTCTGATGATATAAGGCTTGAAATTTCTCTAGATCTTTTCTGACAGTCACTACTTCAGCTTCCAATTTTTCACCTTTTGTTTCAGTTTCCTTCAATTGTTGTTTGAGGATGTCTTCAATCTTCTTAGCTTCTTCTAACTTAACCTTCAACTGAGTAATTTCTTTAGATGGTTCATTGCATGTTTTCTCATACCTGAGCAGTAACTGCTTTTTTTTCTTTTCTTTTCTCTAAGTCTATCAATCTCTTCCATGGCACTGACAACGCCCATTAGTTTTATGTCACGATAGATTTAATGGGTGATCAAATGGGTAGAGACTCAGGAGGTATCCCTCTAACTCGAGGACTAGATCTGGTATGTAA
>CBVK0100302558.1:0-11170 GCA_900067695.1 Picea abies | reverse complement strand
CTATATATCTCTATATATATCTCTCTCTCTCCCCTTCTCTCACTCTACCCCTCTATCCATCAATCCCTCTATATTCCACTCTCTTTAACCTCTTTCTCTCTCACTTTCTCACTTTCTTACTCACGTTTTCTCTCCCCCTCTCCCTTTCACTCTACCCTATCTAATCCTCTCTCCCTCTCTCCCTCTATCTCTCCCCACATCTTCCCATAATCTCTCTATTTACCTCTCTCCCTCTCCCTTCCTCTATTTTTCTCTACCCCTCCCTCCCTCACCCCCAACTACAACACTCTCTCTCCCTCCCTTTTTCTATCCTTCCCTTTGTTTATCTCTCTCTCACACTCTCTCCCTCTCCCTCCCCTCCCCTCCCTTTCGCTTACCTAACTCTTCCTTCCCCTCTCTCCCCCCTATCTCTCTTTACCCCTCTTTCATTGTCTCCTCCCATCCATATCTCTCCCTTTCTACCTCCCCCCACTCTCTCTCCATCCCTCATCTGTCTCTCTCTACCCCTCTCTCTCTATCTCCCTTACACAACTTGTGACGTTTCTCGTTGCCAAAATTAATCACATGATCTAATAAGAACAATTCAAAATAATCCATCTTATTACTGAACAATTCTATTCTAGAATACACTGCGTACATTCTACTATAACATAAGTCCACATAGTATCACTTGAGGTAATGCGCTCAGCCAAAGCTAGAGTCACACGACACAACTTATAATCAGTGGAAGCAACTTAATAATTGTTCACACCAACATATTGAACACATAGTACAACTATGAACACAACCATCTTGACATCATACATTAATCCTAATTTCCTTATGCATGGGATCTAATTCCATCCATGCATACATAAATTCTGTTATCACCATAACAATTTTCAAATAGGATCCATGTCTCATAATTTTAGCAAAGAACTACATCTCTATGGAAGCGTGATAGTTTGGAGGATAAGGTCTCATATGGTAGTACGTGGACAAATATAGCATAGGCATGAAAGGTAGGACCCGACAGAACATAGATTTTGAAGTGGCCTAGATCAATGGAAGAGACCCATATTGGGCAGTGAAATAGAACGAGGTTTAATTATGTGAGGGTGGGCTGGGGAAAATACCATGGTTTTTTTTTATGGGTGCATGGCGCATCTAGAGGCACATCTGGGAAAAAATCGCTCTACCTAAAACTGTTCTCATCTAGAGGCACATCTGGGAAAAAATCGCTCTACCTAAAACTGTTCTTTCCAACCCGCGATATTGGAAGTTGCTAAGGCCCACCGGACCGTAGATCTTGGAGCAGCCCAGATCGACGGTCAAGACACATATCGGGAATTTAAGTAGCGAGGAGGATAAACTTTCGAAGGTGGTTCGGGGAAAATACCATGGTTTCATTTCTTCAAAGCGTTCCCCCCCAGAGGCACATCGGGGCGAAAAGAGGTCTACTAAAAACTATTTTATCAAATCCCTGATATCGATAGGTGCATATAAAAGGAGGGCCCCCAACATTATTTTATGATATTTCGAATCAATCAAATGTTAAAAAATTGGCACAAATCATCCATTCAAAACTCAAGCTCAAAATTGGATTAGTTTCATGTTTTATTCGCCACTTAACAGGTATTTTTCGTCATGTTCGTTGGCCCTATCATTTTATCTGTAACTGAGCAAGACCTTGTCTCTAGAGAAGAAGCCCTAATTGATAGGGAATTAGATGTTTTTGACACATAAATCACAGTCTCACCTATTTACATGTCCAGATAGAATTTGTTAGACAATGTTGGAAAACGGATACCCTTCCTTGAAGTGGCCCAAGCCTCCATCACCCCTTACGTTGTAGAAGTAGTTTTCCCTTTCCCTGAGTTCGTAAACTGGTGTGTCGAGAAATATTCGCAGGAAGAAAAGGTGATTTTGAATAAGTTAGGGTTAGAGGTTTTATGTGAAATAGATAGTCTATCACTTCGACACACCCTCAGTATAACAAAGTCTTCCCCCTTAGTGTCATATCCCTTCGAGGAAGAGAAAATGATCACAGTCTATAGAGAAGATCCTCAAAAGTAAAAACCTTGTTTTTGCACACTAGTGTCAAACCCGAACACCATTCTAGTGGGCTTGTTCCCTGCTTAGTCAAATTTTAGGGTTGGATAACGAAAAGTTTGTAGTAGAAGTCATGTTTGGTTTCTTGTTGACCTTTTTTATGTCAGAGTCTATTAATTTGGTTTGTATCAGTTTCAACAGGTTCATCATTGATAATATGCATCAACAACTAGTAAATTTCAATTCATTGATACACTTCAGATACTACACACACTTGTTGAGAATGTTCCTAGAATAGAACAACACCAGATTCCCTAAAACTGCATTCATGTCAACTAAATGTAAAAGGATCACCATGCTTATTTTCATCAATAACATCATGTCTAGGGTTCACAGTCTTATCTTCGACACGTACCTGCCAAGGGTTCTGGAAGAAATGAAAATATTTTTACAACCAAATCTAGAGAGTAGGGTGGGAGATTGGATGTTGTTCATATAATCTATTGTGATTTTGGTATATGGATATAAAGAAGGACCTTACCTTTTACCAGTATTTTTGACCCCCAGAATCTTTGCCTTAGAGTTCACATACAAAGGATCATTTCAAAGATAGAGCATTTTCTGAAAGCACACAAGGAATCTAACATAAAATTTTACTTTCATGGTAGGACCCTTTGTGGTAAAGAATAGGTCCTATTTACCTCAAATCCTATACAAAATTAGTGAATTCAGGTTTACACATTTACAAGGGAGGAAATATGATCCACATCAGTTCATATCATAGAGAAGATTGATGAGCAGACAGGGCCCCTACAAACATGAGCATGTTGAAGGATTTGATAAGATGGCTAATCTGGAAACCTGTGCAGTTATGGAGGTCACTTTGCAACTTGATCAAATAAAACAAACAGAGACAGCCCCTCATCAGACCCCGACACAGAAACCTTTCCCTAGGTTGGTTGTGAAATCTCCAAAGATGAGTTTTTATGAGAAGAGGAGCATTTCAGAGGCACTGGGTGCTAGTAGTCAACAAAATATTCTCAAGAAAATGAAAATTACACCATCCTCTCAAAATGAAAATTACACCATCCTCTCAAGTGGTGGACCTGGAAGAAGAAGAAACTAAAGATAAAATGAGCATGGATATGGTGGAAGGTGCAACCAATAATGAAGAAGATGGTATAGGAAGCATGCCACAAAGTGAAAGAAACACAAGGGTTTTTAGCAGCAAGAAACATATATTTAGCAAGACACCTGGGGCAGTCTATCAATCCAAAGAGGACTTGATGAACCAGTATGGTATGAAGGGAAGTATGGCCAACAATGAAATAAGAGAATTGTTTTCTGAAGTAGAGAATATCTCCCAGCATAAGACTTCCCTATTCTCATTCAGAGATGTGGAAAGAAAGACATTTAATATAGCAATAGAAAATGATGATAAAGTGTATGAAATCAAGATGCATTATGAGAATATTGGTGCCCCAAACAAAGTAAAGTTTCAAAGGAATTCCAA
Source organism: Picea abies (assembly GCA_900067695.1). Classification (NCBI taxonomy): domain Eukaryota; kingdom Viridiplantae; phylum Streptophyta; class Pinopsida; order Pinales; family Pinaceae; genus Picea; species Picea abies. The sequence continues at coordinate 7,626 of CBVK0100302558.1, read as the reverse complement.
TGACATGCTATATTCAGACTACCTAAGTTTGAGTCTGAAAGTTTCAATATTGACAACACATGCACTCAAATAGATGGGCAATTGAAATAGGAAAAAGCATCCAGCAAAGCTTGCAAACAAAGGTCAAAATATTGGAAACTGAAGGCCCTCAAAGAGTAAAGGCTTCTTTAGATGAGAAAGATAAGATGATCGAAAGTCTAAAGAAGAAGTTGAAGATGTACTCTATAGAACATCCACAGACAACAGAGCTAGTTGCTTTAGAGAAGGAAAGGGAGACATTTAGACAAGAGGCACTAAATTACAAAGATAAAGTGTTGCAGCTAGAAAAAGAGAAAGAGAATTGGTCACAAGCACAGGTAGCAATATCAGATATGGTTGTCATTGTACCTACTAATACAGAGGCTAGATCAAGCATTGAAGGGTTGGTTCAGGATATGTCCCAGTTAAGTTTAAAGACAGGGGAGATCAAAGGCCTCAAAGAGGTCATAGAAAAGATGAAACAAGAAATGAAAGTAAAAGATGAGAAGATGTCTCAACTCCAAAGACAAAATCAAGATTTGCAAGAGAGAGTAAACAAGATGAAAACGGGGTTAAAAGGAAAAACAATGTTACAGGGAGCTAAACATGTGATATGGGATGATATTGCTGCTGAGGCTACTAAATTCAGGGTTTATCTGAATTTTATAAATGACAAATACAATGTGGCTACCACAGCCTGAAGCAGGTGTACTATTGTTAATGAAACATTAGCCAAAAAACCCTCAGAATGGGCCCAAAACGCTATTGATTTTCTAAATTCTGTGTCTACTGCTGATCTTCAGACTATTGGGGTAAAGGACATAACTGTGTTTATCATCTGGGCCAGAAGGATCATTTCCAAGCACAAATTGATCAAATTGGTTCAAAACAAAGATATGCAAATGGAGCATAGTATACAAAAGTTTAAGGATACATTTGAACAATTGTTTATCAAGGGCCTCCCACCATTTTGGGATGGCAAAGGTAAATTATACAATCAAGAAGACTACAATTCTATCCTCATTCAGTGTTGAATGGACCATTCCAAATTTGAAGTTATGGAGGAGAGTCTGAAAGGCCCATGCTTGGTAGAGTATTTGCCCACGGACTTTGAGATTTTGAATCAGTTTAAAATAGTGAAGATGGGGCTACGAACTATGTCTTACGCCACGTGCATTGACCTAGAGATTTTGATAAAGGAGATGATGGATTATGAGACTCATTTCAACTCACAGTGGAACGAAATCGTACGACTAGGCAAGACAAAATGCAGTTTCCATGGAACCAGTAAGTAACCTCCAGGTGTCACCAAACCAACAAGTTCGACAGAAGATCAAGGAAATACAGGTGTCGTAGAGGAAGCTAAGCAGTCATAGGAATCCGTCCCTAGTTATGAAACATATTTTTGTTTAATCATTGTAAATTGGTTCATATACCGACACTGTCAGTTGAAATTATTATAATCAGTTTTAGAAGCTGAAACGTTTTAGTTTCATCCATTGTGATCAAATTGTATAAATACTGGGACATTTGAATGAATTAATGTTGGAAAAAGTTCAAGATCACCCTTTTGGTTGTTTCGAACTCTATTGTAACTTTCTGAAGCTGAATTGAATATATATTCAAAATCTTTTGAATTCTCTATGAAAAGATTCTAATGGTGGTGATATGAGTTTTGTTTTCCTTCATTATATGTATTTCCTATGATCTTTTATTCCATTTTCATTTTCTCTTGTTTAAATTGGAGAGTTAAAGGCCCAGAATTCATCCTATGATTCTCTTGGATTATCAATTTAAACTGTGTGTATTTCTTCTTAACGAATTCAGAATTCATTTCAGTAATGCTCTGAAGCAGTTATCTTTTTTTCTCTTTCTTCCTACACTCTACTTAAATTCAAATATAACTTAGATTCATTGCCTCATTTAGCCTTATCCTCTGGAGAGTTCTACCGACTGGTCATTGTTTTCATTCACTTTCATAATTTTGACTCCATAGCCCTGAGTGTATCAAACCTACAGATATAGGCCACTAAGGTTACCAAATCACAGTCAGCCTCTGGGCAGGTACAGTCGACACTCGGGAAGGAACGTATGGCCAGGATAACAAGTCCTACATTCTTCAAGAGAACTGAAGACAAGCGAACAAGAATAATACTGAGAACCTTGAACGGATTCAAGATTCACAAAGCTTCGAGACCAAATGAAACCAATCATTCTCAGGAAGAACCCCAAATATACGATATTTCCGCTACGTGGGTTAATATTTGGAGGGGAAATATCTGCTACTCTCCGACATGTGACCTCGTGTTTGACCCTTATGTGAGAGTTGGATCCCCACTATGCTTATATGAACAATTGGATTTACTTCTCCCTAGCACAAGATTCTATGTTTGTCTGATGTCTTTGGAAATTTATCCTCACAACCTATTCCAAAGCCCTACACTTTAAGCTAATGTAGGTTTTCTACCAGAAAATATAAAAGTGCCTGATTAATTTTATAAGTGCTTCTTTTTAGGGTTGTTGATTACTCAAGGGTGAAAAAGTGAAACTTATGATTTTTTAGACTTGAGTCCAAAAAAATGCAAAATAATGAGATGCAAATATTTTTATCCAATAAATCTTACATACGGGATGGAGAAGAGGTTCAAATTTATTTAACTAAAACACCCAATTCCCATATGCAATTTTCTAAATGCAATCTACTACACTACCCAAAAGCAAGAATGAAACTATCTTGTTTGTTTTATTCTAAAAGAAAGCATATGCAAATCCTTTAATTCTCTATTATGCTCAATCAAAATGAAAGAGTTGAATGCAGAAACAAAAGAAACAAAGAAAAAATGATTTCAAACAAAGCACGTACTCACAAGCTTACATGAACTGAAAGAAACAAGTATGATAACTCACTCAATCAAGGACTCGACAATTGACAATCATTAAAGGAATATAGGAAAGTTCAGAGAAGAATCCAAAAATTGATAGAGATAAAGATAAATCACTCAACTTTCTTGACAAAACGAGCAACAAGAAAGAGAAATCAAATCTAGATTGTGGTAAGCATAAAGTCTCAAATCATTCGAAAAGGAAATATTTGAAAAGTAACTTAAGACCAACAAACCTTTACAGACCTTTTCAATCATTCAGATAACCATAAACTTTGTAAGAATCAAACCAAACCAAGAAGAAACAAGGAAAATCAATCTCGCAATTTGGAAAAGGTTGCAAGCTCAAACAAGACAATGAAAAGAGTGATAAAAATCCATATCCTCAACCTAAACAAAGTCACAAGCAACAATACAGACTCTGGGAAAAATACCTCCAACAAATGGTTGAACAAAACAGGGAAGATTCTCTTTGATATGCTCAAAACAAGATATCAACACTCCCCAAACAAAGATATAGAGTGATACAACACTCTCTAAGAGACCATTGAGGAGTGTTGATTAGATAACTAGCACCTTGGTATCCACTCTAGGGGAGCGGTTATTCTGTAGATGCTTGAAAATATGCATAAAGAAACAAAAACTTAGCAGAGACTGGCTTGGTAACTATGACTACTGCTTTATGAAACATAGGGAAGGTGAAAGGCTCAGAAACAATCACCTAAACAAGATCAAACAAGGAAAAGGTTCAGATGATCCAAGGAAATACAAGTCAATTTCCTTCCGTAGTGAATTCACCAATTTCTGTTATGCAAAATATTCCCCTGTGGACAGGTGAACTTTCCCTTAGATTACAGACCCCTATATAAAGACAAAAAATTACAATTGGACACTACCATTCCTATAAATTCATTTTGTCCATCAAAAAAGAGAGGAGGGTAAGCATGATTCACCTCTTTTATGATGTTTTTCCAAGTTGCTCCAATCCGTGATCTCAATCCAACTCTCGATGCAAATCAATACCTATAATGGACAATAAGAAGAAAACGACTATCTCCTTCTCTAATGGATTAGACAAAATAAATATATCTACGTGGATTGAACCAATCAATAGAAAAGCATATATGAATACATACTTGAAGGAAATAGGCCAAGTATATTAGATGAGAACCAAGAACATGACCAGTTCATGGATGCAAGTGAGATCTTTTTGCAAGATGAGGAGGAAAGGGTATCGGTAGAAAGGGAATATTATGAGACAAGATTGAAAAATGCTACCATGCAATTCCAAAGACAATATAACCTTCGAAATCAGAAAGTGCCTCCAAATCCTCCAAAGGGAAATCCTACCAAAGAAGCTCGGAATAATATACCTTCTTCATGTCAGACCAAGAAAGATTCTACTGCAAAGGATTCAGCTGCAAAAGAATTTGTCATGAAGGATGCTACTACAAAGGGTACTGCAGAAAAGGGAAAGAAGAAAGAAGAACCCCAGAAGAAAATATTGGAGGCAAGGAAAGAAACAGTTACCCAAAATGTAGAGAAAACATTGTCCTCTTTTAATTTTGAAAGTGAGATGGCCAAGATCAAAATTTCGGTACTATTTAATGAATTGATTAAGAATAATGAGTATAGAAATCAAATCATCAAGATGCTTAAGATGGGACAAACCTCTGATGCCCTAAACATACAAGATGATCACCCAACCATCTTATTCGGGCCAAGGGTAGAAGAAAGCAGTGAAAATGAGGAAGTTCCTCCCTTTTATGTCAGTTTGAAAATCCATGACATGATTCTACGGAATGCTATGCTGGATTCTGGAGCATCGCACAATATGATGCCCAAAGTGGTCATGGACCAATTGGGTCTTGATGTCACTAGGACTTATAAAGATTTTTTCTCCTTTGATTCAAGAAAATTAAAATTCCTTGGTATGATCAAAGACCTGGTGGTGTCTTTGGCACAAATCCCAGCAAAGAATATGGTTATGGATGTAGTGGTCACTGATATCCCTCTGAAATTTGGCATGTTGTTGTCCAGATCATGGGATGCAAAATTAAAGGGAACTCTCCTGATGGACATGTCATATGCCACTATCCATGTCCTTGGTTAGGACAAAATATTGTACAGAGAAGTTTTGCTTAAATACATGGTCAACAAAAAATCACATCCTAGAAATCATCCTATCTATTCGGTGGAAACTGAGTTGGAATCTTCCATTTTCTTCAATGACCTGTGTTCTGAAGAAAAGGAAACATAAATCGTTATGGCTAACCAAGACATTCATGACCAATAGATAGAAGAGTTTTCAGAGCAAAAAAATGATGCATAAGACCAAATATGGAAGATGAGTTTTGATGGGGTTGCCTACAGAGAAGGAGCAGGAGCTGGTGTTTGGATTAATCATCCCAAAGGAGACTCAAAATTATGTTTTTACAAACTTGTTTTTGAATGCACGAATAACATAGCCGAATATGAAGCATTAATATTGGGGTTGAAAGTTTTAGAAGAATTGGGTTCCAAAAGAATTATTGTACATGGAGAATATGAGCTAATCATAAATAAAATCAAAGGAATGCACCAAGAAAAACACCCCAGAATGAGGGCTTATAGGAATCTGGTACTAGAACTCTTTGAGAAATTTCCAGAATGTAATATTTTAGCAATTCCAAGAGAACAAAATCAGGTTGTTGATGCCCTGGCCACTTTAGCAGCAGTTTTTAAAGTTCCAATTTTCCCTAAAAAAAGCTACAAGGTGGAGGTGAAGCACAGGCCAACGATACCAGACAATATGTAGCATTGGCAAGTTTTCGAAAATGAAAAACAGATAGAAAGCTTCCTCAACATGGAGAATGAGTTCAAGAATTTAAACATTGACGATGAATACTATGATGATGAGGTGGATGCAACTGCTTTCACAAAAGAAGGATATTTTGACAATCAGATTGTTGGAAGAGATATCGTTCAGCTAAAGAGTAACATCATCCCCAAAGGTCTAGTCCCACTGGAATTTGTTTTTGATAACAATGATGTGGAAAGAAGTTCAAAGATCATAGTAAATGAAGGGGATGTGGAAGATTGCAATATTGGGACTCCAGAGGATCCAAAGATCATGAAGCTGTCCATAAAGCTCATCCCTGAAGTCAAAGAGAGGTATGTCAAATTAATGAAAGAATTCCCCAATGTTTTTTCTTGGAGCTATGATGAGCTGGAATTTTATGATACCAGTATAATCCAGCATGTTATCCCAATAAAGGAAGATCACAAACCATTCAAACAAAAATTGAGAAGGATAAAACCTCTGTTGTTTCCTTTAATAGAGAAAGAAGTGAAAAAAAAATTGAAGAAAAAATCATAGTGCCCTTGAGGTTTTCCAAATGGGTAGTGAATCTGGTACCAGTTAGAAAAAAGAGTGGAGAAATCAGGTTGTGTGTGGATTTCAGGAATCTGAATAAGGTGTCTCTAAAAGACAACTACCCATTGCCTAAAATGGATCACATTTTACAGAAGGTAGTGGATTATGAGAAGATGTCAATGTTAGATGGCTTCTTAGGATACAATCAGATTATGGTACACCCTAACAATCAAGAAAAGATGACATTTACCAGACCATGGGGAACGTTTATGTATGCCAAGATTCCTTTTGTTCTTATGAATGCAGGGGAAACATTTCAAATAGCTATGGACATAGCTTTTGCTGATGAAAAATACAAATTCATTTTTATCTACGTTGATGACATTGCTGTGTATTCTACCTCAGATGAAGAACACCTCAAACATCTCAGAAGAGCGTTTCAAAAATGCAGAAAGTTCAGGATCTCTTTAAATCCTAAAAAGTCAAATTTCGCCATGGAGGAAGGAAAATTGTTGGGTCACATCATTTCAAAAGAAGGGATAAAGGTAGACCCCAACAGAGTTAAGGGGATATTGAAAATTGGCATACCTAGAAGCAATTAGAAGGTACAATCTTTCCTAGGGAAAGTGAATTTTTTGAGAAGATTTATCCCAAATTTAGCTGAGATCATAAAACACATCACCAACATTCTCAAGAAGGGAAATGAAATAAAATGGATTCTTGAAAAAAGAAATTCCTTTGAAGACATCAAGGTGGCATTGACGAAGGCTCTTGTACTAGCTAGTCCCAATTTTGAGAAATATTTCATATTATTCTCTTTTGCCTCAGAACACACAATTGCAGGTGTACTACTCCATAAAGATGACCAAAATTTTGAGAAGCCCATAGCATACTACAGTAAGACATTGAGGGATACCAAAATTTTGAGAAGCCCATAGCATACTACAGTAAGACATTGAGGGATTCTCTTTTGAAATAGGACATCATGGAGAAACAAGAATATGCTTTGGTCAAAGAATTGAAAGAATTCAGAGTTTACATCCTACATTCTCATACTACTACTCATGTACCAAACAAATCAGTGAAAGACGTCCTAATCCAGCCTGATCCTGAAGGAAAGAGGGGAAAATGGATTGTTGTACTATTAGAATATGACCTAGAGATTAAACCCACCAAGTTGATCAAAGGATAGGGACTTGCTAAGATGATGGCACAAACAAACTGCGAACTCTTGGGAATAAACTTTATTGTAGATATGTTAGACAATACAACAAAAGAAGAAAAGGTGACTCCACAAATATATCAAAATTTTCTTGACTCTACATGGTATGCAAATATCATCTTTGTGTTAAAGAATTTGCAGGCTCCTCC
>CBVK0100302553.1:0-10353 GCA_900067695.1 Picea abies | reverse complement strand
CAATACCAACATTGATGTCAACACCAATTACCAATTATTGATGTCAACATTTAGATAAGGCATGCTCTACATCAATAGTCAATGTGACTATCTCCCCATCAATAAACATCAATCACATCAATGTGATTAACTCTCCCCCTTTGACATCAATGGAAAAGGGCCATTCTCATCTCGGGGCTACTCCCCTTGCTTGAACTCTCATTGGGGCTACCCCCCCTGTCTGAATTCCTTTGATATTCCTCTGAATAATCTCTCCCCTTTTGAGAAAGGGATATCACTCTAATGTAATGCTGAAGATACACCAAACATACTCCCCCTGTGACCATTGTTCCCCCTAAAATTATTCTCTTGTGCTCTTTCTTCAAGTATAGGGCTCTTTTCTAGGTATGCATCTGATAAATATCTCCTCCTAGAATCATGGGAAGAAGTATGAATCCCTCTATGGGTATGTCTCCCCTATATTTTCTGCAAGATGAACAGTGTGATACCATATAATGATTCTTGGACCTATTCATGCATCAAACTCATGCCATACCAAGCATCATGAAGAAAAAGATATGTCAACAATGAAATAAAGAATCATGAGCAAAATATAAACCAAGTACATCTTGTACAAAATGTGTGCTCATCATGCACAATACCTATGTACATCAACCATGTACATCAACATTATGCAATTTTCCAAAAGATATCATCCATGGAATGTATCAATCATATGCCTTTATCAACATGCCAACATGTGCATCTACCAATATGCAAACCATGTGCATCCACCAATATGCCAACAATGTGCATCTACCAAAATTCCAAACAATGTATCATATCACTCGTGATATGTCTCCATCATGAACAAGTTCCAAAATAATGTATCTCAAACAAATGCCAATTGTTGTGCTAATCAGGTAGTACCAATGGTGTACTATCATCAAGCATATGCCATCTATGAGTGTACCAAACATGTACATTACCATGCACCAATACAACAAAATGATGAATCTCATATATGTATGCCAAATCCTCCATAAAACATGGACCAATCAAACTGATAGTAGGTGCCTCTTCCAATGTACTAGAAAGTACCAATCATGCATCAACTATAGATCAACAATGATGTACAACATGATCACCTCATCAAATCACCAACCATATGTTTCAACATGTAGCCCAATACATATGAAAAATGCATGCACCATGATATCAACATATGTTTCCAATAATACATGATAAGATATACCAACCATGTACACCACCATCAACATAAAAAAATGATTAATCCCAGCAGATCAACATCAATCCATACTCTTGGGTTAGTTCCATGCACCCAATATTTATTTTTATTATACCATTGTGTGATCTCACCATGAAAACCTGCAACAAACAGTGTCAGAACCTGCAATAAACAATGTCAGACCCTGCAATATAGAGTTATACCATCACATCAAAATCCAAGCCATGTGTGTTGCCTTTTTTCCAAGGCTTTACAACATATACAAAACCTGCTACACAACAGAGCATGTGTGTACGTGACCTATTAAAGGTCATCACACGTATGCATGCAACTGTCACCACTGTCACCCACGTGTGCCTCAGTAGATGATTGTTTTGCAACATTGTCTTCCTTGTTTGATGGACTTACCTCATGCTTCTTTGAGGTGATTTCTTCAACATGTGTATCTTCTCCTTTGTATCCAAGACCTGATTTATCACATGGTGGTATTTGAATTTCCAATATTTCATCCAAGATTCTTGAGCTATTCAATAATTTGTTTGACTTCTCTACCCTATTTCTAAGGTCAACAGTTTCAACTTCTAGCTTACAACATGACTCTTCCTTTTCATTTATTTGAATCTTCAATAGTTCCTTTATTCTTTTGGCTTCTTCAATTTGGATCTTGAGATGAATAATGGTTTCAAAACTTTTGCTAATCTCATCATCTATATTCATGTCATCTTTTCCATTATTTAGTCTTGTGATCTCTTCTTTCTTTTATTCTAATTTAGAACTCTCTTCTTGTTCTTTGAACATTCCCTTTAACTTCAATATGTGCCTTTGACTCCTCCTAAGAAACTTCTTAGTGTTATCTGAAATATAGTTATAGTGTGTATAAAAATGATCACTCCTATACATGTATAGACCCTCTTCAATTTCCTTTTGAAGTTCTAATAGTTTTTCTTCTATTATTTCCATGGGATAACTATCATCAAACTTTATGCAAACTATTTATAGATCATCTTCTTCACTTGAGAAAAATTCAACATCATCACACTTTGAATTATTGCAATCAAGAGTCTTGGGATATTCTTTACCTTCAATATCTTCCTTCTTGCCAACACCATCACATGATTTTTTGCCTTCATTTGAAATGTCTTCAGAATCATCCTTTGTGCTATCATTACTTGATTCTTTATCTTCACTTGAAATGATTTCAAAATCACATTTTGAAACAATACATTCAAGAGTTTTTGAGGATCCTTTACCTTTGATGATCTTGATGGAGTGGTCTTGAATTTCTTCCTTCTCCTTCTTGCTTTGATATGTCTCCTCTATCTTTATCCATAGATACTTGGTGGAAGTGCATTGTCCCATGCTCTCTTTGATAGGGCTTGAGATTCCACTAAGAATGGTCTTGAGAGCTAATGCATCATTCTTCTTTCCTTCCCTTTGAGATGCAAACTTTGACTTGTTCCTCAATGGAACATATCCACCGATGGTTCCCTTCCAAATAGCTTCTCCCATTGTCTTCAAATATAATCTCATCTCTATTCTCCAAGTGGAATATTTTTCCTCATCAAGGATTGGAACTTCATCATCCATTTGTGTGTCTATGGATCTCCTTCAAGCTTGTTAAGGCTTGTAGTGAAGGCCCACTTTGAAACCAATTGTTGGACACACCTACCATGTAACATCCTGCTCTGGCACATTGAGCGAACTTATTCTTAGAGGACGCTTGCTCACAAGTGATCTGGATTATTATGCTATTAAAATATTTGATTTTGATTATGAGGCGTTTTGGGTTGATGACATGGTTTAACTGCATTGACATAGACAAGTGCTATTGACTCGGTTTTACTGAGTGTGCAATATTTTGGACCTCGAGGATGCAGAGGTATCAATGGAAACCATTGGACTCTAGATCAAGTCAGGGAGTGTACCATTGGGGTTTGATTGTTTTACTGTGATATTAGTTCATCTGATTAGATGATATGATTGTATATATTCTGACATGATTTGTTGATGATGAAGACTGACGATAGCTTTCCCACCAGACTCACATGTGGAGTACAGGGGTCCCACATGACTACCGGAGATGTTGAGGGAGAGGTGTGGATAGTAACCCTACCATAGCCTATTAGAACTCCCACCATGGCTCGAACTATAAGTTAACATTTACCTAGTCCGAGAAGACCCACGATGCCATTAGGGTAGACTGTGGCAATCACTCACGATGATTCTAAGGGGCACGCAATCAGGTGGGGGCCTTATTCCTTAGAGACCCTTAGTCTCCCACAAGTTCACCTGGAGGATTATTGACTCCAGGGGTTATTGATGTCTACCAATTCATTCAAGAGGCGAGTGGCACCCTTGGAGCATGTAGTGCATCCTGAAGGGCAAGGTGCACAAGGGAACATATCAGGCGAGTGGCACCCTTGGACCACCTAGTATGTCCTGAAGGGCACGTTACGTTGTTGATGATAGAGGGATGAACCTATATGGCCTTAGGACAAATAACGTGTTAAGTATTTTTAAAACAATTTCGCTAATTTAATGTCACCCAATACGAAATTTAAAGTCTATGTCTAAATTATGCTAGTGGTAAAATTTTGTCTTCTATAAAAAAATAATAATAATAAAAATAGAAACCACTTAAATAATAATTATGATCTTCGTTAAATCTTGTAACATGAAGGGAGTAAGAAATTTAAGTTATTCAAAAAAATATGTTGGATTAAAATTTAAAAAAGGGGAATTAATTGTTTTATTACTTTGATAAATTAAAATGTACTAATTAAATAAGAAAAGGGAAAAAGGGTTAATTTCCACACCTGCCTTTTTGAGTTCTAATTAAAAAGGGGAAAGTGGGAAAATAATTTTTTTTAGGAAACTAGGAAAAGAGGTAAACATGAAAAGGGAAAAGGGGAACTTAAGGGAAAATGTGGAAAGTCAAACTTAGAAAAAGTATCTACCATTTAAGAGATTTCTAATTTAAACTGAATTAGCAATTTAATAATAGGGAAAGCCTTTAAAACCTGTAAGGGAATTTGGGGACACCTAGGAGTGATTATAGGAGTAACTCTAGGTGGGTGAGGGAAATAAGATAATTAACTAATTAAAGAAATTAGATAATAGAGGAATGTAGGGGATGGGGGACACTTGTAAGGAGAAGAATTTTTAGGAATTTATTTTTAAATTTTTTAATTAAATGAAATTAAGGAAAGAAAGGAAGTTCGAAACCCTATATAATGAAGGATGGAGAAGGATGAAGGACCATCTTCTGTTTGCATAACGTTATGCTGCAGAAATATCCACTTGACTGACTTAACTTGTGGGAGTTGGGATATCCATCTCGGTGAGGAGTGGTATCTTGGCCTTGCGAGGTGAGCTGGGAGCTAGAAGAAATATCTGGATAGTGATTGTGTGGCCCCTTTCTGGCTTGGGGGGCTAAGGGAGAAGAAGAGTACCCCTAACATTAGCTGGGTGGTACTGGTGAAGTCTTGTCGGTTGACACGCGAGAGTTGCAGGGAGCATGCAGTGTATCCACTCCGAATAGGAAACGATACACTTTCTTCGTTGTATGGTAATTTGTTTTAGAACTCATGCTTGAATCTACATTTTTACTTGGGTAAGTGAACTGATTATCTAGATGGTATTCTAAAATTTCTTTAGCCTAGCTTGATGATATATTGTCTTCCATGACCTTTGTTTCCCTACACGTCTTGACCACCTAGCTGTGTTGATGGTGACCTTCATGGTTGTTTAGCCTTCATCCCTAGCTCACCAGTCCTCACCTGATCATTCAGCCAGGATCTTGATCTACAATCATTGCCTTAGCGTTAAACGACCTATGGATCTCAATGTCCTACTTTTCTGTGCAAGGATGATGAAGCGAAGGATGAACCTATTATCCATATACCCTTGATGTTTGTCCCTAGATAATTGTTCATTCCACCACCTGGCAATGACCTCTATGTGTGGATTATTTGGTGTCCTAGTTGGTACTCTCTATGCCTTGATTGATAGAACCCTACAAATTTTGATGTTGGTGAAGTTTTTGACTCTGTGTTTTCATATCTAGCTCGACATTCCTGTGTTTAATTACCTCTGCACTTGATTGACTTGAAGACACTTCAGCTTGTGTTTTCCCCCTTGAATGATAATTTATAAGTTATGTGTATGTGTTTATGACAATATATTTTATTGCCAGAGGGCGTTTCTTGATATGCCTACAAATGTTTTTTTATTTCTAAGGGACAACATATTGTACATCAACAACTTCAAAATTAACAAACAAAAATACCTTGAATCCTCTTCCATTCATAGGTAGCGAGTCTCTACCTTGATCGACAATGAATGCATGCCTTAGCATTAAGATGAAATGATGAATGCATATTATCTTGAGATGGATTTATTTTTACCCTGAGTTAATATGTTTTTACAGTATGATGAATGTGTTATTATCTTGATCAAATTGTTTTGTTTTACTTTGAGTTCTATAATTTTTACCACGATTTACCTATTAATGTTCCTGCAACTTGATGCCCTTGATGACAATCCTTGTTATTTCAGCTAAATTTAGACAACAATTACAATGGAACGACAGCGAGGCTTTAACCCTTCGTGACTATGAAATAATCCTCAAACACCATTTCCAATTACTGTCTTCCGACTGTGAACTTTAGCCATTTTATTTGTCTGTGATTTTATCACCTTTCAATAGTAATTTCACTCAGCGTGGTTATCACTTTTTAATCGAAATTCTACCCGGCAACATGTTTGGGAATTTCACTGTTTGGGGTAGCCTTTCCTTCTTCCGGTGATTGGTGAATGTGCAATGTTAGACTATGCTTTACCAGCCATCTATCCATGACAGGGTTGTGGCATATCCCATGTTCTACCTACCCAATGGACCACATTTTGCACACTACCCAGACTGCGTTTTACCTACTTGACAGACCCCGAATTTGCAAACTGTACCAACTGCGTTTTGTCTGCCACTGACCCTGATTTCCATGCTATGAATGGCGGAGTTGGCCCTGGGATGCCTACAGTTTAATCCTGTAACTATTAGTGACGGCTTACCTTGATAGGTAGTGAATCCACCCCTTTACTGAGTGTGAGGTGAATCTTTAAACACTCCTAAGTTCCTGTGGTAAGTAACTGCATGTCGAATATCTTATTCACAACGTTTCCTCCCTTTTTCATAACGTTCTTTTCTCAATAAATGGCCTTAAATTCACTATATGTAAAGGGAATGTTGTCACCGGGGTTTTAGTGGTTTCACATATGTTGTGTAGTGGGAATGTATCTTGCCAAAGTTTTCATATGGAGTAACAAGTTTGCGACTCTCCTTTCATTTATGTTTCTTCCCTTCCTTTATTTGTATCCCAGGCTACCGTGAAAATCATTAATGTTGTAACTCTTAGATGTGGTCAGTAATGTCAGTTCTCAATGTATTAATGTTTATTGACAGCCTAGATCGTATGACAGGTTGACTGTAATGATAGCTACATTGACATCAGTTTTTTTTTTAGTATTTATGTTGCTCGCATTTGTATCTGACCATTACAATAGCCATAGTGACACCATTATTATTATGAGTAAAGGTGAAAATAAGGCGGCATGATAGTTTTTGATAGCACTCGAGTATTACGAAAGTTATGTTGGAATTGTTTTATGGACAATAATAGCTGAAACTATGGCCAACAATTTACTTGTTTTTGGGGGAAGAACAACCTTACTTAATCTTCTTCTTTGGGAACTTATAATTCAACCCTTTTTAGTTGAACGACTTAACTAATTTTACCCGCTTAAATAAATGGATCTTGGAATATATAGATGTAGATTTTTATAGGAGAAATTGCTTTAGGGTTAAATATGCAAAGGTTTTAGGTTTTGGTTTGTTTAAACGAGCTAGGATTACCTTTGTTGGGAAAAAGTTATTTGGTGGGATATTAGGGATATTAGACATAAAAGTTGTAGGCTCAATGGTTGATTACCTTGTGCAAGATTGAGGGATGAGATTTAATATATGCATCAACTATAACGATTAATAGCCTTTAACTAATTGGCATTTATGGACCTTGCGCCTTAGGTCGAGCTAGAAGGGGTGATGTGTCTAGTTGATTGACCATATTTGTTTCCTTGTATGAAACAAGAATCCTTTTGTCTTTTGTACTCCCTTTTTAATTCATGGGTTATCTTCTTGTGTCTTGTCAGTTGGAGTTATCTGGGTGGGTGTTGTTGATTTGTTGTAAGCTACTACTAGCGCTTAGGTTGAATGCCTTCTTGCGTTGGATCTTGCACCTTGGGGTTCTAGTCTTTTTCATCCATGCCATTGTATCGAGAGGGGGAGGTTGTTCCTTAGCTTGTAGGCATGTCTTGTTTATGAAGGGTGGGGAGTCTCCCCCCCTTGATGATCTATGCATGTTTTGCCGAGTTGCCCTTGTGCTAGTGTGTGGAGTCATAGTTGTTGTAGCATGTTCTATGGGTGTGGTTCTCACCACCAGCTATGTCATCTAGCTATAATCATTGTTGTTCTCATGTTTATGTCAAAACAATTTCATTGTTGTTTCACATGTAAACGTAATGATGGGGATGCTACACATGGTATTAGAGCGGGTTCAACCCTGTGACTGTGAATCGCCATGCTTTCCACTGTAGTACACCCATGATTTTTAACCCTTGTAGAGATCGCATATAGAGGATGCCTCAGAGGTTCTCAATGTGGTTTCGTCAACGGAGGTGTGACACCTCCAGAAGTTCTTGTACCCTCAAAGTCGAAATCCTGAGGTGAAGAACAAGTCCTTGGGATGGATTCCCTTATTGTAAGGGATGATGTTAGTCTAACAATGCCCTTCCAGGTATTATCAAGGGGCCTTGATTCAACATCAGTACTGAGATGAGGCCAGGGCACCTATACCCCTGAGGGTACACAATGCACCCTAGCTATTACCCTTAGAATCCACTAAGAACTCGAGGGAGTTGAGTTCTCGAGTCCACGAGTGTCACAGATGGCTGTGTCATGAGGCACGGTTGTAGAGCAAGGCGTTGTGCTTCTTTCTTCACAATCATGACCTCCAGAGTGAAGGTCTGATTGGTGGTATTTCATTGAAGGGGAACGTTCTTCTATGGTGGAAGACACTCCTACCAATTTGAACATGGCTTCTAATGACGTGTCATCAGAACGGTTCCAGAATAAGTATCTTTTTGAGGAATTCATTGAGTATCAGCTCAATGGGTTCGATGCCTTGCAATAAGGCAGCCATACGGTACCCGAGTACGAGGCACATTTTTGGAGTTGTTTTGATCTGCTCCGCACCCTTACTAAGAAACTTAAGGTCAACAAGTTTGTGTTGACCTTAGCATTAGGATTTAGCTTCCACTTTGGGTACTAGGATTACTGGACCGAAGAAGCTGTGTGGAGTTGTGGGGAGCCACACCACTAGCATTATTGCCTAGATGAAGGGGCCGGAGCATCTGGATCATCTAGACCCACTACCATGGGAGTTTGGTCAAGGCCCTTCAAATTCATGCAATAGTGAATAACCGCCAAGTAGAGCACCACTCGACTATGCTCAAGATGTTAGGTACCATCACTGACCAGACACTTAGTATTTTTATTGATCTCGATGCTACCGAAAGTTTCCATTTCTAGTGCAACGCTAAAAGGGATTAAGGCATAGACAATAAAAACTGATGAGTTAAGCTTTGTAGAGATAGCTTTGGGATCCAAACAAAAATTTGGAGGAAGATTTTTAGGCTATACCCTTAACTTGGGAGAGTTTGACTCCAAGGCTGACCTGCACATCACAATCTTAGGATCTTCTGACATCGTGACTGGTATGGACTGGTCAGAATCACATGAGGTGATACTCAACTGTATGATGAAACGAATGAGCTTGGTTGATGATAAGGGACAGAGACGTGGGATTATAGGACAGAGCCAGGGATTTTCCCTGAGGTTCATCTCTTCCTTACAGCTATGGAAGCGCTTGCGCAAGGGGTACAATCTTTACGCTATCCTTGCGTTAAATGAGAAGGGATTAGCAGAAGGTTTAGAACACCTTCCATTGGTGAGAGAGTTTGCAGATGTATTTCTGGAAGAGTTACCTAGGATTCCACTGGAGAGGGAATTGGAGTTTACCATAGACCTAAAACCAGGAACTAAACCGATAGCGAGAAAACCTTATTGAATGTTGACCTCAGAATTACAAGAGTTAAGAATGAAACTGAGAGAATTGTTGGACCTGAGACTGATAAGTCCAAGTGTGTCACCATGGGGTGGACTAGTTATTTCATACGAAAGAAGGATGGGTTGTGGAGGCTCTGCATTGACTACTGTCAATTGAACAAGGCCATGATCAAGAATCAGTATCCATTACCATGGATTGATGATCTATTCGATCAAATGAAGGGTGCGATGGTGTTCTCCAAGATCGACTTGGGATCAGGATACCACCAGTTACAAATTAAGGAAGATGATGTCCCTATGACTGCCTTTAAGATAGGGTTGGGACATTATGACTTTATTGTTTTACCATTGGGACTGACAAACGTCCCAATGGTATTATGAGTTTAATGAAGGGGGTGTTCCATGAGTACTTAGATAAGTTCATCCAAGTATTCATTGATGATATTTTGATCTACTCTCGGATGACAGAGGAGCATGACAAGCACTTGCGCTTGGTACTATAGTTTCTGCGAGAGCACAAATTATATGGGAAGCTATCCAACTACTCATTTTATCAACCGAAGATCCACTACTTAGGGCATGTCATATCCTATGAAGGCATTTTCATGGATCCAACAAAGGTCGAGGCTATCATGGAATGGCCTGTGCCAATGAATGTCCCAGAAGTGCGTAGCTTCATGGGTTTAGCAGGATACTATCGACGGTTCATCGAGGGATTTTTGAAGATAGAAAATTTGATCACAAAATTGCAGAAGAAAAACAAGAAGTTTGTTTGGACCGAGAAATGCGTAGAAGCATTTTGGAGGCTCAAGGAGTTGTTGACAATGACACCGATACTAAAGGTCCATGACATGGACCCAAACTTCTTGGTATTCACTGATGCATCCAAGCAAGGCTTAGGAGGGGTCTTGATGCAATACATATGTGGTATACCTAGGGAGGT
>CBVK0100302543.1:0-13464 GCA_900067695.1 Picea abies | reverse complement strand
TTATGTTATTGGATCCATCTATTGAGCATAAAAGATGGGCATCTTCATTGTATCAAGTTCTCTTACTATATGAATAAGATAAGATCTAAGGCATTTTTGGGTTGTCTACTATATTGTTGATCTTGCATATGGTTGAGGTATGTTCCATTACTATATCTGTGTTGATTATTGCTGCAAACACACATTAAAACGCATCAGTATAACCCTAGCGCAACCTAAGAGACAATAATAAGCAAAGTGTTTGACAAAATACCACAACCCAAAAAAGTTTAAAAGATACCCAAAACCGTGATGTTCCTGGCATAATGGCTTGGGAACATTACAGTGGTATCAGAGCTTAAATTCCTGTCAGCCTGAGGGTCTTCCATAAGGAGAGATGGATGTGTGGGATTTTACAGGAAGGATTGTTGATTGTGAGAGGGAATATCAAACCCTCAATGAGAATTTTAGAGGTCTAATAACATTCCATCATTTTGTATCCTATAAAAGTCCTAGTTGGAGCAAAGATAAGGTTACACATTGGATCGGCATAGTAGAGGAAAAGAGAGCCAGAGAAGCTAGATGGAGAGAGACACAGAGTAACCCTACACCCATTAGGAGCAGGCAACGTTTGTACAGTTGCAAAGTGCTCTGGGAACCAGAACATAAATGTAGGGGTAGAGGTAAGAAACACATCATTGAGGTGATCTATGACAGTGATGATGAGGTGTGTGAGGATACAGAGCTAGAGATAGATGCTTATTTGGAATGGGATGCTAGTGACTCTTGCATAGAGGCTAGTAATTTTGGCACGCTTGAGGAGTATAGTGACCCTTGCGCATTGGAGGAACAGTGGGATGGACATGATGACATCACCTGCATTTCAACAGACATATCACATATTGTTGATGACCTTACACCTCAACAGAGTGGTGACACTAGTGAGGACTCACATGTGTTAGCACCTACAAATGACCAGCCTCCTATGGTGACCATGACACATCTGTCATCTTTACATACATGTATGACAACCACATCATATGAGGATAGCAATAGCATAGAGGAGACACACGCGAGGGATGCACACCATGGACTTGTAGGTCCACAAATACAGGAGGAGATACAGGACGCGTAGATAGTTGACCTTACACATGCAGATCAGCATGAGGTGATTGAGTCACAGCTTTTGGAGACTCCATTAGTTGAGCAGATTGTGGAGACTGATAGGTTGATGGGGCACTTGCTTCCAAGATCGGCTTGCATTGATGAGGATGCACTCTTTAGCAGTCAGGATGACCATATAACACGTGTTTGGACACATCTATATGGGAGCCAGGCGCATATGATAGTAGCAGGGTGAGTGCACAGGAGGATACAACTGCTCACACTGGATACAGTATGATTCAGAGGGAGCTAGCAGTTTAGGATGATGTGTAGTCACGTATGGGCAGACCTAGTGGCACAGTAGACAGTGGGCAGTTCAACACTTTATCTTCTGCATAGAATGTTGTTGGGGATACTAGTGATGGCATTAGCAGTCAGAGACGTGAGGTGGCACCTCAACATGACTGTGATCAGGAGTCACACCACTTAGCAGAACAACTGAGAGTCAGTGAGGATATGATCATGGCGGCCACTAGGCGTTGTGATGATGCACATACATTGGTGGTCGATTACTATTGGAGGGCATCGGTGACACATGGTAGTGTAGATGAGGGATTTTCCATGGATGACCTTCATACCCTCAGGGAGAGAGTGTCTATGATGAGGACTGACTACCAGCAGTTGTTGGTAGACAGGGACTACCTCTTGGGGATTGGCGAGATGTATCACAGGGCCTTGAGGGTGCGAGAGTTGGAGGTGGACCGATTCACTAAGGAGTTGGAGAGCACTCGAGGATTCTTGAGAGGCACATAGACAACCCTTCAAGAATCAGAGTCCAGATTCGAGGAGCTTCTTGAGGAGATTCGTCAGAGGTCCACTTCATCTATCCTAGTGGAAAATCATATATGTCCTTTGGTCACATGGCTAGAGGATGTTGGTGATCTAGTAGAGGAGCACTAGTTGATGGAGGACCCTTCCATTTGTGTTTCAAGAGTGGTTGACCTTCAGACAGAGGTTGATCCAGTAGTATGCCCATGATCTATGATGTGGCATGATTATACGGGAGACGACATGAGTACGCCAGAGCATACAGTGATGAGTGATAGCTCACAGAGACATGCCGAGATGTATGGTGGGATTCAGAGGGGTGTATTGCCTTGCAGGGAGGAGACACACTTAGGGGAGCATGCATATGCCACTCCTTTACAACATCACATAGTTAGGGGAGATCACCTTCATCGTATCAGCAGTTGCATGGGAGATGAGAGGTATAGGTTGGTGGACCAACAGTTGGAGGAGGTACTTCCGGTTGTACTGGATGATTGGGAGTCAGTGATGATCACAGGAGAGTATGTACCATGGATACCAGTGGAGAACTTTTGGTTGAATCCTTGGGATTGACCAAAACATGTGATATTTTACAGGTCTACAGTCAGCTACAGAGGTTTCTGTTATCCTTTCCCGACACATTTATCATTGACAACAACATGAGAGATAGACAATGGTAGAGGGTATGGAGAGTGAATAGGCCGAGACCACCTGACAGGAGTACTTTTACGGATACAGCAGGTCAGAGGTGGACCGTGTTAGGCAGACAGTTGAGACTTGGTGCATGATGGTGAGCATCATAGGCCAGGTGACAACAGATGAGCACAGAGGGCTTCCGACAGTGATCAATGCAACACAAGAGCAGCTAGCGGAGACTGGAAGTGATAAAATTCCAAGTTTTCCATGGGATCCAGGAGTTCATTTTGTTAGCAGGATGTTTTACATCATGTTGACCCAGGGTGTGCCAGAGAGACGCACACACCTTGGGTTGGTTTGGAGTGGGCTTGCAGGTACTTGTCCTATGGAGCAAGACATTTTCTCCCTCTTGATCATCATGATTGAGCATGGAGATGGTTGGATAGGTACTACTTCCACAGAGATGTTCTTACAGATGCAGCTTCTGGACAACAGGTCCAAGTGCCACATGTACTTTAGCTTGAGGATCTAGGAGTGGAGGATCCAATATATATACAGGGAGCAGTTAGGCATGGTCATTATAGTGCAGTGTCTGCATGGTGATCTTCGACACAGGCTAGCATGGGATCCAAGGATTGCAGGGTTGAGCATTTCACTGACTGATAGAGGCGAGTGGACTTTTGCAGGGGAAAGTTGTTCTGACTTTCCATTGAGCTTCAGTGTTGAGGAGAGCACACCACTTGTGGGTGACTCACAGAGGTCTTGCAGTACCTCATTATGGCATCAACATGGGTAGTTGATGGAGGCCGTGTTGATCTTGGTAGTATCTTAGAGGATGGACTCAGTCAGGGATGAGGCCATGAGTCATGAGCAGGAGTTTCACAGTGTTGATACATTTTAGGATTATGCTTCCCAAGGGCTTGCAGTTCATGTCTTGATATGGGACCTAGGGGCCAGAGTGCGTGATAGTTCATCTTTGGATGGGGTCTACTGTGTGTCCCACAGGTGGACATGGTATGTTGGTATTATACTTGTGGGGATTTGATTATTGCTTGAGGACAAACAATTTTCTAGCAGGGAGGACTGTAATGTCCCCACTTTGGGACATCATTACATTACAGAGGGTTATGATGACCAGAGTACCTAGATGGAGGTTATAGTGAGTACAAACATTATTGAGAGGTATTTTGGGGTCCGGCTTGCATCGCTCATCCCATTTCATCATTATGATCCATTTCGCACAGCTGTTGCATTCCGATTATTTCCACGATTTTGAGTATTTTGAGCTATAAGTTAATTAAATTCACTGAAGAGGTCATTTTGGGCACTATACTTGGAGGAACCTTTCAATGTAATTGCTCATTGGAATCGGGAGGAACATGACTAAAGGATAGGATGATGAGAAGTGACTTTCAGTGGCCAGGGAAGACACTAGGAGAGATAAGGTGCTTTTCAGAGGTAAAAGGGTTAATTAATTAATTAAGGTGATTTAATTAATTAATTAATAATTAAAAAAGAAAAGTCACTTTGGAGAGACAAGGGGATGCAGGAAGTATAAATAAGAGGCAAGGGCCTCTATTCATTTCATTCATGTATGTCTATCATTTTGATATGTGGCTTCTAGCTAGAGGGCCCATGTTTTGGCGGTTTTGAGGGTTTTGACTTAACAAACCCTAGAGGACGATTCGGTTGTGAAAGATTCCACCTAGCTTGTCCCAAGCTTGGTCTCGGGGATGCAATACTACTCCACACCATTCTAGTTGAAGTCTACATCAGTGTAGGAGGGTTCTACACTAGCCACAGGCACATGAAGTGAAGGAGTTGAAGTCTACATCAGTGTAGGAGGGTTCTACACTAGCCACAGGCACATGAAGTGAAGGGGGGCGCACCATTGGGGGTTTCCAGCAAGGGGGGCGCACCATTCTTTGAGGGAAGCTCGTTCCAAGGGATTGAAAGGGCTTCGGCAGATTCTAGCACCCGGGTTTTCATTGCAGGAGCTTGGCCGTTAGATCTAGTGCATTCCGGAGGAGTTTCATGGGCCATTTGGGTTATTGGATGCATTGGATGAATTGGAGAGGAGGGCAATTTTGAGATTCATATCTATTTCGTTTGAGGAGGTTATACATCAGATCTGACCCTGAGACTTCACCTAGTGACTTGCAGTGTCCCAATCTATCTTACTAGCAAGTTTCAGGGCATTTGGAGGCCTCCTTCATCAGGGCCGAAATTCTAGGGTTTGGCAGTTTTAGGAGGGCGCAACTCAATTGGAGGATTCAACATTTGGAGGAGTTTCCCTTGGTGTTTCGGTTTGTGATTTCAGGAGGGGATTCTACTCATCCCGATCTACAGTTCGACATCTTCAAAATAGCATTTAGAGGTCTTTGACAACAGGGCCGAATTATTGAGGGTCTTCATGGTTTCAGGAGGACGTGCAATCTTCCAGATTGAGGGTTTGGCACTTCATTCGGCCAGATCTACTCCTGCATCGATCTTCAGTGGATATTCAGCCTTTGGAGGCTTATTGTAGTCTTCTATTGGAGCATTTTGTAGCAGCTCCTATCTTCTATTGTCTTTATTGGAGCCATCTGATGTGTATTTCAGATTGGCATCTCATTGTATCAGGTTCTTGCTATCTATTTATGAATAAGGATCAGATCTGCAGTATTTTTGGCTTGTCTATCATCTTATTGATCTTGCATATGGTTGAGGTATGTTCCATGATTGTATCTCCTTGTTTATTACTGCAAACACACATATAACACATCAAAAAACCCTAAGCGTAACTGTAAGCAAAGTGTTTGACAAAATACCACAACCAGAAAAAGTTTAAAAGAGACCCAAAACCGTGATGTTCCTGGCATAATGGCTTGGGAACCTTACACAAGAGGGATGCATAAAAATAATAAAACAAGACCTAGTTAGAGGATAGGGTGTCTCATCACGAGCCAACCTATTAGGTCCATGGGTTCCTAGCAGTATGACACTACTAGCAGCTGGTTAGCACGCTAGGGTAGTGGCTCTTGGTTGCATGGCCAAGAGAAAGGGGGTCTCATCATGAGGCAACCTTCTCATTTCTGTGAAAGTGGGTAACACTACCACCACTGGTCAGCACGCTAGGGCAGTGTCCCCTGATTAGCTTCTTGAAGAAAAAACAATAAAGAATAAAGGGCATGCATGGGCTTGGAAACATTTGCATCCAGGACATGTGCAACTTGCCTTCTACAAAGGCACCCACAGGTGAGCCTTGCATTTCCCTTCTTTCACTGCACCCCTTGTCAGGACATCCCTTATCCACCTCACCCATTTACATGACTTGGATCTAAACTCTTCTGGAAACATCCCTTTTCCAGTGGACACTAGCCCAATAGGACGCCTTGTCACTTTCCCCAAACTTGTATTGCAGATTTGTATAATGTCTTTGAACACTTGACTGGGGTAAAAGGGGTTTTATGCACATGTTTAATAATATTGATGATGGGATGTGATTGACATTGCTATGATCCCTGTGACTTATGAGCTCATGGAGGGCGTAGCTGTTGATGTGCAGGATCATGCCCGATGGACAGGTACCACATTGGACAAGTACACATGGGGAGATGATTAGTTCGGACCTCTATGGGGCTGAAGAGCCCACCAGATGGATGCTAAGACCCCAACAGGGGGTAGAGACAAGACATAGGGGTTTGCACGGAGAAGAGGAGGACATTCCACAGAGGCACCCTGACAGAGCCTTACCTAGGGGGGTTGTGCCCTCTTCATTGGAACGTTGGCCTTGGAAGGCCCAGGATGTCACCCAGGAGGCTCATGACATCATCCAGCTTCATGGGTGTTTTGGGAGACAGTTATGGCAGTTTGGCATGTGTGGCAAGTTGGAGAAGCCCAAGGAGGGCTAACGTTTTGCTCCATGAGGCTGCATTTTCCCTAAAAAGGGCTAACGTCACCCTAGAAGGGGCATGACGTCTTGCTTTTGCTTGATTAGGGTTTAATTTATGACAATTTAATGTAAAACAATATTATTGTGTATTTTAGCCTTGTCGACCTTTTGATGACCTAAATTTTAGTAAAGGTCATTGGTATGCTATATATTGAGGGTTTTTACCTTCATATTTTCATCATCTTTCACTCACCCATTGGTGAGGTTTGAAATTTGCGCCCTATTCTAGGGTTTTCGCTGAAATAGTGAGGCGCACTTGTTGAAGGAAGACTTTTCTTGGCATTTTTGGCATTTCTTCTTGGTGGAAGGTTTACAACTAGGGTTTGGCTACTTGAATGCGTGGTTTATGTAAGTGAAATTCTGCAACACTTTAATTGAATGGTTATAGTTTTGTTTACTTTCATTTGTTATTATGATTTGCTGAATTAAAACCCTAGGTGACAAGCACATGCTAAGGTCCTTGTCTCATGTCCCTACCATGTTAAGAGTTATTTTGATTTGCTGAAGTAAGATAGAGCCTTGCCATAGCAACACTCTATCCATACTCTTCTAGCTAGCCGTTTTTGCTTGTTATTGGGCTAAGGAGGAGGAAAATGCATCAAGGCCTAGGGTTTCTACACCTTGATGACCTGTTTTCCCCTAGGGTTTGTTTGGTGAAGCCTTGCCTTAGCAACACTTCACCTTCTAACTCTCTTGTCTTTAGCCCTATAAACTCTTACTCAAGCTAGCTGTTTTTATTATTGCCATTGAGCTAAAGAAGGAGGAGAGAGCACTAAGGCCTAGGGTTTCTACACCTTAGTGAGCCTCTCTCCCCTATGGTTTCATTGTTGAGGCCTTGCTCTAGCAAGACCTCAACATTTAACCCTCTTGTCTATGGTCTTTTCATTATCATCTGAGTCCTTCAACCTTGTAGCCTCTTTTGACTCCATATGCCCTAGTAATGCACTGTTCAAAGACCTTATTACTTGAGTGGCTTGATCACAACTTCAAACAACCAAATACTTTGAACAATTACTAACCCTTATAACCCTAGCTTAGACTAATCTTACTAACCCTATTGCTGTTATCATTTACTTATGCTACAAACATATTCATGCAACGTTTATTGTGCTTTTAAAGCAATTGAATCATTGGCTAAGGCATTGTTTCTAAGTATTGATATTGTTACATTGATTGCCATTAACATTTATTGTGAAGTGATATATTGTAATCATTGCCATTATACATTATTGATTTACTTCATCAATATTACTGCTCAATTGCTTATTATAAAAAAGTCATTGATTATATGAAGTACTAACCAGCAAGTGAGCTTGCATATGTATAGTTTCTTTGTTTGTTTGTCTCGAGCAGGTACACTCTTTGGTTATTACTTATCTTTATTGGCTGATTAGCCGGGACTATCTGATCGGTGGTGAGTTGTGAGGGGGGAATTATCACTTAGTCTTTAAGCCTTTTTGCCTTTTCAAAACCCTAGGTCATCGGGGACATCTCCCCTGGGCCTTACCTTTCTAAATAGAAAGAGCCTTCCCATTGAGGTGACACTGGTGGGATTGGTTCAGTTACGCTAGTTTTATCTCCTTTCATCCATCTATTATCCTAACTACAAACTGTGCGATAACAGGGACAACTTGATTTATTCTTTGTACCTCCAGCTGATGAACATCTTATAGTGGATCTTTCTCTTAATGATGTTGGCTTACTCTGGATGCTCTACACTTGGCCGGTTTCAAAATCGTGGTTCACCGACATCGACTTCACTTTACTTCTACCAAAGGCCACCTTTACTAGGTTGTGGAATTGTGTTGGTGTGGAGTTCACTCGGGGTGATGTGGCCCCTTGTTCAACATTAAGTGGGGAGGTAACTCTTGTGTTGTAATGACTTCTTTGTGGCCCCTTGTTTAGTGCAAGGGGGGTGTTGCAATTATTGGTGTAATATGTACATGTGACCACGATAGATTCATATGTATCATTAGTGTACTTGTAATCATGTCTAAGACCATATTTTATCTTTTATTGTATCGCTAGGTGCCGCGGTTAAGGCTAACCTTGTCAACTTTGATTTGGGGAGAGTGCCCTACTTATGTTGGCACATAACCCTCTTAGGATAATGCCGTATGATCCGTTAAAGAGGGACTTATAGCCATTCACTTCACCAACATGGATACTATGCAGAATGAAAGTCTTGGTCTCTGTTCTTAGTTTTACATGAGGAGATTCATCTTCAAAAAGGCTACCAGGCCTCTATTCTTGGGTATAGCTTGCATACTTCAATTTGCTAACAACATAATAGCAATCGAGGTAATAAAAATCAAGACTTTACTCTTACTTGGTCATTGAGAACTCTATACTTTCATTTTTTACTTGTATCTACAACTCAAGTTCTATTGTTACAGGGCAGTGGCACTGTATTTTCACGGAGGGATTTCTCTTTCTGGTCTTCAATGTCTAAATATGCATTCGTTTATAATATCCCACAAGGGATATTAACAACATATGAACTCCATATGCACATAGAGATCATAGGTAAATACCTTGGAGAAATCTCATGGTTGGAACAATCTCTTTGGAGCAATCCATTTGTGATGATTGGGAATACAAACACTGTGGTTTATTGCATAAGTTCTACATAAATTCCTTCTCTTATGGTTGGCTCTGTACCCAATTGAAACCTCTTTATTCCTTCTTCATCATAAGCACTTGGTTCTATTGCGATTATTGTTCCTATAGAAGGCTTCTCTTTAGCACTTTCAACAATGAGTAGACCACCTATTGTCTTCTCCTCCACCTTCGCAACCTTGATTAAAACTTGATCATTCGATGGTTTCAAATCCTTTAAATTACACAAAATTTGCAAAGACAAAGGAAAGGGAATGATCCAAGAATTAACTAAGCCATTAACCATTCCACAGTGAAAGCTTTAATGAAGGAAGCTAGCAATCAAGTTATGGTTTGTAAAATAATCAAGCTTCTCTCTGCAATTACAGATCTCACATTTGTTACATCAACAATGTTGTGAAAAGCTATTTGGCTTGAGTTATTCTCCTCCTCATCGAACTAGATTACTATTTGCAGAGTATAGCTGAAAGCTATGGTGTTCCTTTTGATGGAGGATTTGGCATATGCTTCCATTGAGATCCGATATTTTCTCATGTTACAAACTCTTGTGCCAAGGATGTTCTGGCGCTGGTATTATAGTTGTAGTTCTTTTGCTAAAACCAACAGTTTCCTATTACAATGTGTAAAAGTTTGTCACCGATCCACTCACTGCATTCTACCATGGACATACATCGATAAATGCTTTACCTTTTAGATTTCATGACCCATATACTTGATGTGTAACATTTTTATGGGAATGAAGAAAAATTGGAATCCCAATGGTCTGTTAGAATATAATGGATGTGCTCGTTTAACCGTAGACAATATCACTATTGTCACCCAACCATAATCCGAAGCCACCTCTGAGCACCTTAACCTTGACAGAGAATCATTCTGGAAGCAAACCCTAGGCTAGATAGCCAAACAAGATAGCACACCTCTCTCCAAGGATAGCGCACCAAGCAAGAATAACAAAACTGATCAGAAAAGTCCAAACCCAAAGAAGACCGAGACTACAGACCGATGGAAACAGCTTCTCCAGAACTTGCGCACAAAACTGCCTAACTGCAGTGCGCACAAGTGTGCTACTGCAGTTCTGAGAATGCTTGCCAAAATGAAGACTGGCCACCTGTATTTATACTAAAACTGACAAACTGCCTGGGCCGACTTCTCATGATGGGTGCCTATTTACTTAGTGTATAATATTTCCTTTAGCCGACTTCTTCTCTTGGAGGCTAATAACCTAATACAAATTATCCTCTTGAGCCAACTTGTCTTCTAGGGTTATTAGCTAACTAATTAGGGTTTCTTCTTGCTTCTTGGAGTATTCTAATCTCGTCAGGTTTACACGTGGAGGTAAATACCTCCCGTAGCTACCATAATATCAACACTCCCTCCTAGCTAAGTAGGTATTTGAAGGTAATGGTCTTGAGCACAAACATACCATTCACCCGGTGACATCAACATAGTCGTATAGACTATCTCATGACTAGATCATGAGCACCATCATCACTATTAGTGTCATCAGCTGCATCATCTCTCGAAACCATACTCCATCTGAGTAATCAGACATGATGTTGGATAAGTCACTCACTCCAGAGAGTGACACAAGATCCATTCTTCTAATCTGGACATATGTCCTAGAAGAATAAATGTTCAGAACTATTTTCCGTCTGGGAAATCTCTGTCCATTGATCATCCATCTAGCTGATAATTATTTCCATCACTACCGATAGTCTTCAAGGCGATCGGAACAATGTCATTCAATAGAACATAACTGTGTATATCCATAGTAGCACACAATTACAATCCAGTGGCACACTGCCACACCAAGTAGCACATAGATACTTGATCAGTGACATATAGTCACAATCAGTGGAACACATCCACTACAGTAGTATACATCTACTGTCCGGAGACATACAGTCTCCATAACAAACATATCATCAACCTGCACAGAAAACATTGTTATGATATATAAACTGAATCATCTAGGCCATTCTTCTACTCACATCTGCTAGATTTGGGAGAGCATCTGCCCTAAGAAAGTAAAACATCAATGATGAGTTATCTGGACTGTTCTTCTCAAGCAAGGAAGAATAACTGTCCCGATTTTTGAGCATGGACCATTCACCTATCTGGGCCATTCCTCCGGCACTAAACAAAGTGCAACCTAGAGAGAATGAATATGCCCTAGGAAATGCTTGTCCCCTATTGCTGAACCTAGACCATTCGCCTATCTGGGCCATTCCTCCGACACTAAACAAAGTGCAACCTGGAGAGAATGAATCTGGCCTAGGGAATGATTGTTCGGACCATTTCCTAAGGAAATGACTGTCCTGCACCAACCTTCAAAACGGTCCATTCTTTGAAACTGCTCACAGTTGTGAGCTTCGAAAGAATGATTGTCCGGCGAGGCGGACCAATCTTCTTGGCCACTACTAAGAGTGACCGTCAAGAAGAGAGACTGTCCTAGACCATTCCCCATGTTAACCACAAGGGGAATCGCTGTCTATGGTGCGTCAACAATCCATCGAACCATTTTCATTATGAAAATGACCGTTCGATCTGGACCATTTTCCGAACTGGAAAATGCCTATCCTTTAGAAATCTCAAACCACTTTCCAAACTAGAAAGGAACTGCTCATCCTGGACCATTTTTCGAACTGAAAAATGACTGCCCATAAATCAATAACACATCAGTGCTCCCTCCCAACCTAGGAGTCATCTCTTCCTTTTCCAATAAGGAAGTCGTCTCCACAAGCTCCAGCTTGAGTATGCAAACTCTTTCATTTTGGACAGAGGCTGTACCAAAATGTTTGCTTATCTGCTCATCTGTGGAGATATATATTGGAGAACCACTTTTTCTTTTCTAGACTTCATCACGGAGAATGTAATGCTTGATCTTAATATACTTCTGTCTTTCTGGAACACTAGTTTTCTCTGAAGGCTTCATATAACTTTGATCATTACAGTATATCATAGTTGAATTCAGCTCTTTTGTTTCCTGCTAGCTCATAACATCGTGGCAAGGCTCAAACTGGAACATATTCATGTGTCACTTCTTTTGTCATCATGAGATCTTTGTCATGGTTTGGTAATCCATCATTCTGGAGTTTTGAGTAACCATTCTGATATAATATAGAAATTTTTCACCACGCTTCTGCTGGGCATTGGAGGTTCTCTACTAGGTTGTCTTCTTTCATCTGCATACAAGGGTCTCTTTTTGGTATACCTCAAATCCTTGAGGTTGCTCTTCATACGCTCTTTGTTCAATTATTCTAGAGAATAGTCTTTGCTTTCATCTGATGTAAACTCCAACCCATGGATATTGCGGACGATATAATGTCTCATGTAGAGGTATGTCTGGTTTACTTGGAACAAACAATCATCATAGTCTTCTCCCTCCATTTGGGAGAACTTCTAGTTCTGGATCTCAAAATGCTTTCATTCATAAGTCTTCCATACACTGTTCTTCATCACAACTTTCAGTTCATTTGCTTGATTGCTTTTAGTGAGTTCATATCAGGTTGATAGTCTTGTGATTCTCAATACAATGACTGGTTGTTCCGTCTTTTCTTTCTCTCTTGGAATCTTCATGTTTTTCTTTTGCTTTTGAGTTCATGGAGTTTTCTATGGATTCCATGCTCTGAAGATTCCACCTTCTTCCTTTCATCATAGGATCATGGATGTGGATGGACAACTAGGGATACTTTCGAGGCTTCTTTTTCCGGAGAAGACTTCTTCTAAAGTGTGCTTTTCATGGCTGCTACCATGGATATATACTTCATCATCTTCAATGGATCATAGGATTAGCTCTCTCCTAATCCTTGCTTCACGTATGAATGCATCCTCTTCTTTTGGTAATATATAATCGACTCCCTCCATCTAGGAGAGTCCATGCTTCCGTCTGCATCCTTATTGCCTTCTGCAAAG
This sequence comes from Picea abies, assembly GCA_900067695.1. Taxonomy (NCBI): domain Eukaryota; kingdom Viridiplantae; phylum Streptophyta; class Pinopsida; order Pinales; family Pinaceae; genus Picea; species Picea abies. The sequence continues at coordinate 449 of CBVK0100302543.1, read as the reverse complement.
TGTCACAAATCTTTTTCCAATTTCCTCTTGATTGCTGACTTCTTTCTGTCTTTACTTCTTCTAGGTTTCTTTCTAATTTCGGCTTATCTTGCAGCTTGTCTTATAGTCATAGTGATAGTAGTCCTTATCTTGTTGTCCTTCCATAAGTATAGTTTCTCTTTGAACATATTATCTTCTAAGAAATAGATATGCAAGATATGTACAGAAAACATGGTATGTACAAGAATTAGGAAGAGTGTTGTTTACCTTGTCTTAGAAGAAGAAGTCTGTTTCTTCCTGCTTAATCTTCTTTGAAGGTTCCTTTTCTTCGGCAACTGATGCTTCGTGTGTCTCCTTCCTTTTCTTCAACTCGGGACAATGATTCTTGTAGTGACCATACTTTCGACAGTTGAAGCATTGTATTTTTGACATATCTTTCTCTTGATTTGGCTTCTTCCTTGAACCAAACT
>CBVK0100302541.1:0-11814 GCA_900067695.1 Picea abies | reverse complement strand
CTTAACAACACACTCCGTCATCGACTGTCCTACACCTCGAGGACAGATAACCCAAACATTTATTCAAATAATACATCATTAATAATCTCTTCTTTAACTTTCAAAAAAACACTCAATTTTAATGGTTTGAATATTCAAAATCAAATAAAAAAACAAACACATGAAATGCATAGATGCACACCTCAAACTCCATATATTTTGGTGGGCATCCAAAGGATGTCTTGAACACCATATAAAAATTTCAAACTCTATTGTTAGGAATGCATATTAAATTTGTCTTTTTGCATAAATCTAGAAATTCTTACAACATATAAAAATTTCGGACTCTACTTTTAAGAATGCACAAGTTAAAATATTAAATTTATCTTGTTGCATAAATCTAGAAATTCCTTTTACATGGTACTTAAAATAAATATGTTTTTTTTATGAAATTTGATAGAGTTAAAGAAGAATATATCCTCTATAATATACCCAAATTTTAAATCTTAATTTCAAGATATGAGAGAACATTAATAAAATAGGAAACTACGTCATTACTAAAAATCACAAAAGAAATTATAATATAAAATAAAATAAAATATAATATAAAACCAAAACCAAATTCAAAATATTTTTGAATATATAAATTTGACAAAACCTTATAATTGTTCTTACATCCAATACACGTTATATTTTTTAATGTTATATTTTTTAACTAGTTACGTATGTCTATTGACAATGGGCAGATTTAATAGGGGTTTAGTGCTTAATAAATTTTTTATGAATAGAATTAAATATGGTTAGAATATTCTTAGTATTCACACAAAATAAATGGTTGTGATTTCAATCATTAACTTCCTAGCTATTATAAAAACATCAGTTTATGTGTTTACTTTTTTACATTTACCTAATCATATTTAAAAATTACTTTGATAGCTAACTGATTGCCACGTAAGTGATTAACAAAAATTAAAATATTAACACCAGATAAATGAAGTTAAACCGTTTATTTGTTAATCAATAATAAAATTTAATATATTCTTTTAAGGATTTGTTTCATCTTATCAACCTTTCGATGTTCGCCAAGCTATGCTAGTAGTAAATCCAATCAATAAATATTTATATATACTAAAGGGAATTTAGATATTATGTTTGATATTATGGAGTGCTAAATTTTCTTATGATATTAAAAAATTGAATGTTGGGGTAATATTTTTTATTTACTTTTGATATTATGGAATACTAAATTTTCTTACGATATTAAAAAAATTGAATGTTGGGGTAATATTTTTTATTTACATATAATTTAATGATTAACATACAAAGTGGTAAAGGAATGAAAAGATGTGGTTATAGTAATAGTAATTGTGTTGAAGTCTTCGAGTTGTAGGATAGTTGGTGATGGAGTGTGCTGTTAAGACATTCTGTGATGTTAAGTTATCTATTTGAAACTTGCGGGGACAAAAAATCTAGCCATGTTAAAGGTTGGTGTGGTTTAGGCTGGGTGTGATCCTCGGGTGATTTTGAGAGCTTAGATGCCCCTGAATCACGGTTTCTCAACCACAAGTTAGTCCCACAAATTACAGACAAACTAACAAAAAAAATTGTGCTAAAATTTTAACAATATTAAGATAATATTTTTTATTTACATATAATTTGGTGATTAGATGCGGTTAACATGTTTTTGGGTTAAAGGAACATGTTAATTCTCTATAAGGACATAAGCAGGTTATTTATTATATGCCATGTGAAACAATGACTTTTTCCCCGAAAAAAAACCTCTATTGGGGGAGAATGCAAAAGTCGTTGCTTTCACATGGAAAAATTGAAGAGGTCAAACCTCAAGGGATGGGTACCACATGTAACACATGTAATTGATATATTTTTCAAATATAATATTAAATATTATTGATATAAATTTCAAAGTAATTATAATTATAAAATGACTAACAAATAAAGGGGTTTCATATTGAGCAAAGGCCATGAATAATGTGGGTTAAGTTGGTTGCTTTGCAAGGCGGTGAATATCGTGGAGATAAGTTGGTTGTCTTGTAAAGGTGGTGGATATGACGGGGGTAAGTTGGTCGCGAGGATAAGATGGTTGTCTTGCAAAGGCGATGGATATGAGCAATGGATATGATGGGGGTAAGCTGGTTAGAGTTTGCTAGCGGTGGATATGGTTAAGGCAGTGGATATGACGGGGGCAAGCTGGTCAAAGTTTGCAAGGTGCAAGGCGGTGGATATGGTTGAGGTAAACTCGCCAAAGTTTGCAAGAGATAGATGTGGTTGCAACTCTTCAATAAAGTAGTTGTCATCCTCATAAAATCTTTAAACAAAGTTACACTATTATCTAACATTGCACAGAATGAAAACCAAACTTAAGACGGCTCGGCAATAAGACATCAATTTGTCTAGCCAATAAAATGTTTAAGAAACTTAATTTAAATATTATAAAAAAAATAATTTTTATTTTGTTTTTATGTACAAATTTGGATTGTAAAAAAATATTTTTAGTCAAATGCAAATTAATTAATGATCAACACCATATCAAATGCTAGAGTCCTTGCTTACCTTCGATAGAGACTAATAAAAAGGATTCCATATTAGATATTAGATAAGACATCAATCTCCATAAAGGAGTCCATCTTGAATTAAGTAGTTATAATTATAACATGGCCAACAAATAAAGGGGTCCATCTTGCATAAGACATTACCCTCGAAGAGGAGACATGAGAGTACTTTTGGGATGGCTCAAGTTTTAATAAATTTTTGTTGGAGTTTATAAAGTTGAGGAAAAACATATATTGTTCAAGTATAGATATCATGGTACTATAAACTACATGGATAAGATATATTTATTAATTATTATTATTGTTTAAAATATAAATTTATTTTAAAAAAAAGTTTTATTCGTTCTTGCATGGATGGATTATAGAAATTGGTTTGCTACAATTTTTCTTTCTTTGTATATGTAAAACAATGTATTTATTTATCTTTTATTTGAAATTTTGGTTAAAAAATATACGAATTTCAATCTATAACTTTTACTTTTTTAAGAGACAGATCTATAACTTTTACTTTTTATTTGGCATCTTTTCTACATAGATATATTTTCAATGAGGTTGATTTTCATGATTTTCTAAGATTTCATTTTTTTGTTCATGGCCACATCACATTTTCTTTTCTACGCTACCTTCCCTTCTGGTGCCACGACTTCCTTTTGCAATTTTTACATGGCATTTGCTACTCTTGCCACCTTGTTTTTCACTACCTCTGGCTCTAGAGATTGAGAATTCCACCAAAATGAGAAGCTCATGTAAATTAAGCAATCGAGTTCCTTTACTGGATCATGTTCTCAATATTGAGATTGTCATTAGAGTGAGTCACTCTAGTGAATGAAATGGAGTGCCTTTCTAATTTAAGCAAGTGAGTCCCTTTAAGAAAGCATAGAATGTTAGAGAAAATTGGCGAGCAAGAATGAAGCTATATAACTATAATCATAGTTGCAAAATTTCAATGATGTTAATCATTATGGAGTGGTTTAACTACCTTGAGAAACAATGCCTCATGGTTCACCATTAGAAGAGGCATATTGGAGAAAATAGAAAGACGCTTGTTGTCAGAGGATCCATACTGGAGCTATGCAATTGTAAGTTGTATATTACCTCTTTATTCTATAGAAGAAAAATATAATTAGTATAGCACTAGACTATGAATTTTAACTTACAAGTCTATTATAGCACTAGACTATGAATTTAGCTTACTAGTCTATGAGAACCTTGGTCAATGTGAGCCATTCTTAACTGCAAATGTGAGCCATTGTTAACTACAAACAAAGCCTTCCTCTTCAATATGAGTATGGGGATCATGAATGGATGTAAAGAAATTAATTGTTCTCCCCCTTGTGCTGTATATCAAAGTATCTACTTCCTATAATGAACTCTCTCCTTGTAACAAACTTTTGGTTTGTTGTAACGACCGTACTAGATATCTATTTTTAAATAGACATGTATACTTGTTACCAAAAGTTCCTTTTATTGTAGGTATGGCACTGTACATTTAAGGAACTATCTTCTTGTTATAAAGGTAGTGTATGCTTTCATAACCATCCCTTGCTCGCAATATAACATGCAATTATGGTTGCCATTGAATAGTATTCTCACTCCTACTCTTAGTTTGATCATGATTATAGTGTAAGAGAAGCGTCTGAGGGAACCCATTTCCACATAAGGGAAGAGTGCTCTAAGCATTTCCTGAGTTCAAAGGAAGGAAATGTGACATGTAGTGACGAAAGGTGACTACATTCTCCTTAAGTATGCTAATCCCCCTCTATCTGGCTAGTTTCAGGTTGGATATCAAGTTTGATTGATTGGTTGGTCAGGCTTCTTCCCTTTGGCATTCCTTGGCCTTTCTTGACCTTCCTTCCATGGCCCACCAACGTGACTTTGGGAATTGATTCCTTCCTCTCTTTAGGGAAAAACCTTGGGGTGTAGACACACTTATGTGAATTTGGGCGACGACTATGAGATGACACTTTGCAAGCATGAAATTATTATATATTAACAGAGCTAGATATATTTTACTGGGAAGCATTTTGCATACCCACAATGATTCAATTTCTTCACCATCATTGGCACAATACAAAAAACACTTTGCAAGCCAAAAAAAAGTGACATGAAAATAAACCCATATGCAATCTTGTGGGAAAATCATTATATACCAAAATAAATCAATTTCTTCTAAGCCAAAGGGATTTTGGCAACAAGTTACAACATAACCAAATCTACATTTTAATGAACTTTGACTCAAAAAACAAATGCTTACCTCAAAGAATTGATATGCAAAACAAAAGTGAACCAAACAAGAGCCAACCAGGTAGATGCAAGGGCAAAGCAAGCAACCATTTTGAGCCTCCATTATCGGTTCAAATTCAATTTGAGTTATGTTGATAGACACTATTCAACAAAGGGCCTAATAAAATTTCCATCATTTATATTGACCTCTATTTTGACATGCCTAGGAAAGGAATTATTTTCCCAATTTACCCAATTTGTATCACCAAGGAGGCATTCTTACAAAATAAGCATTATAATGAGGCCAATAGTTTAATCTCTGCAATTCTACATTAGTTTCTACACAAGACTATTTCTATGAAACCATCACATTTCAAAGGTTCATAATAAACATAGCAACATAAATTTATGAATTGAATATGAGATATTTTCACCAAAATATTGGACAACAAACATTGGAATTCATATAAAACGCATAGTGAAATATTGCAACTCAAGGATAAGACTATGGTACTAAAATTTTGTGTCGATTAACAACACAATGAATCTTTGGATTCAATGGAGAATAAGAGATCGACCAACCATGTCTGACCTTTGTTTTTTTATTATGTATTTTTAATGGAAGTAAGTAAAAAAGAAATTGACTCTCATAACATTTTTCTTTTCTCTTTTCTTATTAGTTCTTGTCGGAGGGACTATATCATTTGATACAGTGTTTAATGGGTATTAGTTCTTGCGTTGACTTTAAATTATCACTCCATTTATAATGTCTAACATAGGAAAGTGTCAAAAATAATTTTATTTTAATTAAGATATATATATATCTTTGGCCTTGGCCTTGGCCTTGGCCTTGGCCTTGGCCTTATTTTAATTAAGATATATTCTACCATATCATTGGCCTTCTACTTTCAATTCTTATTTCAAAGGTGACAACGAAGTGTATTAACACTTTTTCTATCCCTCATCTCTATGCGAAGACTTAAATGCCAAGGCAAAGAAACCATCCTTCACTTGCCAAGAAAATCCTGAATATCATGGGCTCAAAATTTGTACTAGCTCCAATGTTAATAACACTATGGTAAAGAGTGTCATATCTCTCATTTAATAATAGTAATCATAATCAAAAGTTTATGTAATCCATTCTTCCAATAATTAAAATTAATTATTACTTTGAAAAGTCTTATTAATAAAGTATAATTAATTAGGTTGAAATAAGCAAAATTTTCACAGAATAATATTGCAACATTAATCTAACTTTAACAAATAAAATTGTTTAATTTAACACCTTCTATTTATTTCATTGTCTTTTATAACACTTTAAAATTAATTAATTATCTATGATTTAAGAAAGGTTGAAATAAGCAAAATTTTGACACAGTAATATTGCAATATTTAAGTTATAATGAAGTATCACTACTAAATTTTGCAATATTAAATTTATTTAAGTTATAATGAATATCACTACTAAATTTTGCAATATTAAATTTAAAATAAAGTATCTATTGTGTAATTACTTAGTTATTCAGTTTATCCATGTGCAATAAATCACAACCGTTGATCTCATCGTTTTGATGGACGGTCAGATCTAATGACAAAGTACCACTATCTCGGTACCATCTGCTACCGGAATTAATGTCAATCCACACAGTAACGAAAGGAAAATGGATATCAATTTGTTCACAGTAACCATAGAAAACAAAAAAGATTTAATATTTGTTTATAATAATTAATTCAAAGAGATGGAAACCTTAACAATATTGATGGCATGTCCACATAATAATTGACATTGTCAAACCAAGGTAAATACAATAGAATTATTTCTTAAATCAATTAAATAAAAATATAATTACCGAATATAGTTGGATCGGTTGTTTGTGCGTCAACCAGTTCTTCCTTTTCTCTTTCATTAAAAGGAAAGCTTGACACTGAGTCAATACCTTGACACAAAACCCTCACTCGCTCCCTACCAAAAAAGGTAGGGACATGGTGCTCTCTTGCTCTCTTTGTTTTAATGGTCTTTACGTTATGTAATTCTAAATAATGCTAGCTATATGTCACAAGTTGGAGAAGAAGACCATTTGTATACTTTATTAATTCCTATATTCTAATTGTTCTGTAAACAAGTGTTGTGTCATTGAATAGGGAATTTCACAATAGTTTGGAGTCTTTCTAGTTTTTATCTTTCTTTTTGTTATTTAGTATAATGAAAATTTTCGGTTAAGGGGTTAGTATTCTTGGGTATTTGTCTAGTTCCATGTTAAAAGACGTAGTTTCATGTTAAAAGATGTTAATTTTAAATTTTTTTTAGGTATTAGTTTACATTAATCTGTTTATTAGGAATGTCATACATAAATGTAGTGAGGTATCTTTTTTATTTCTGTGTGAGTTTTTCTTTGGAATATGTGTGTTTGTATGTTATATGTTTAAAGGTTTATGATATATTATAATTGTGTTAGGATATAATATTATTGTATAAATTTATTTTTATAAAATATAAATATACATCACTATCTTCAAAGACACTTCAATGTGTTGATTCAAGCTATTAGATGATGGCTAGGTTCTGTGATTTTGGTAGAGAGGGTTATGGTCTCAAAATATGAATGAATGTGGGAATGGACAATGAACTCTTAGATTATTTAGACAGCTCACTAAAAAGTATCCAAATGTTCTCCATGGATATGAGTTTTGGCCAATCCCGAGTGGACTATGTGGTGTTGCAAGTCCATGCGGTTAAATTTCCCATTGAAAAACCCCTGGATAATTTATAATGAGTCCCAATGCATATGTAGATATGGAAAAGTACTTATCTAGGGGTATGAGTGGTTAGAAATTGTAAAAGTGCATCAAATGTAGGGCTACTGATCTTGGTGACGAGACTTCACACTGGAGTGGTAGTTATTGTCCCACACGTCGTCTTCTTCCTTTTCCATCCTAATAAAAACAAAGGGTTTTCAAACACTCGGTCCATAGTTTTGGTTTGTAGGAGGAAGCAAACCTAGGGAACTCTTTCAATGTTCTTGGAGAATGAGAGGAAAACAATGTGGAGGATTATGTTTCTTGGTTAAATGAAGTTAAGGGATCTAAAAATGGAAAGGAGTCCATGGTGGAAGTAGTCTAGGACACTTGGTCTTTTGGTAGCAAGATAAGAGGTGGGACATAAGCGATAACTTGTAAGAGAGGTAAAATATTTGTCAAGAAGAAAGAAGTAAGATCAGACTAGTTTGGAGAAATAAAAATGCATCATGTCATGGAGGTGGTAGATAAAGCCCTAGTAGGAATGTTTTATGGGTGTAAGTTGATATAGAAATCTATGAATTCATGGATAGAAAATGATTACATGTCTATGTTAGGTTACTTACCAATGTTTCACTTACTGGCTAGGGATTAGATTACTTTTATTTTTAGGTTATAGATAGATGATTCTAAGATTTTGAGAATTTTATTGCAATGGGGAAATTTTCCCTTAACCCTAAAGAAATGGAGTCCTTTCTTCAACCAAACACTAGAGAGAATAACGATGCAACATGTGTGTATTAAGTTACCTAGATTTCCACTCAATTTCTAGTTAGTTGAAGTGTTTAAATAAATTTGCAATATTGTTGTCTCTTTTTTAGAAGAAAACATGAGCATCCATCCATTCAATTTGTGCTATATTGATCAAATCTTGGTTGTAGTGGATTTAAGAGAAGGGATAGTAGAAAAATGATTCTAGAAAAATGAGATATGCAACATTGTCAAATCCTTGTTTATGTTGGTGTTCCTTTCAAATGCACAATATTCCATAAGTATGGTCACATAAAGTGGAATATGCACTTAAACTCCCAAAGAAACTGTGGGTTAAAAAGACTAGGGTTGAGGGTTTCTCAGGAGGAGGATCCTCTAAGAGGACAAGGGAAAATTTTTGGAGAGGGAATGGTGGAGGAACCTAAGGGTCCTAAGGAATCAAAGGAGAAGGATCATTCTACAAAATAACATTTTTGGAGAGGAAAAATATACAAAAGAGAAAGGAAGGAAGTTAGTCCATTGATGGGAGAAATGAAGAACTAATTAGGGAAGAAGAAGGAAAAGGTATGCAACCAAAAGAGAAGGATATCTATCTAAAACATCTTGTTGTTGGAAATCGGTAAGTCCAATGTTGTTCCTTCTTCTTTGATATCACATGATAAAGATTCTTATAAAACTATTTTTGATGATTAGATAGGTCTAGGTGTATATAGGGATGGGTTGAACTTAGGGAATCATCAAATCCTTTAATTAGGATGACCAGGGAGGGGAAACAACTTTAGGGAAACATAATGAAAATAGGGTGGAATTTTAGGAAAATTATTCTTCCAATTTCAAGGGGACTCTACCCTTAAGAGGCACCCTAGGTATACATTGATGTCTAAACAATATGCCTCAGATTTGTGAAATTTAATGATTTAAAGAGGATTAATCATGGAATATTATACAGACGGTTTAGGGATAGGGAGGGTAAGGAAGTCCCATGTATCCATATATCAATCTAGAGTCAATAAATAAATTCAACTAGGGAAATAAAATACATTTCTAGAGGCACTTAGAGTATGCCAAAATATATAAGAGATTCACCCATGATTTTCATGTCCCCCATTATCTAAGCGTTGGGAATCCCCTCTTAAAAACATGCCCTAAAAGGGTTGGTGGAACTCCATAACTCTAATGTATTACTGATTCAAGAAACCATTGGTGAAGGGGTTAAGTTACAAATGAATTGGCTAAGTTATTAGAGGCATGGTACTTTGTTTTAGTGGATTATATAAGAAGATAAAGGGATATTGAACACTAGGTGGAGGAAGAGATCCATGAGACTTTCTAACTATGTGATCTATTTGATTCAAGTATTGGGGTTGAACTTGTTTCACATGGGATGGGGAAAGTGTTTTAAGTTATAAAATTATATGGTCCTTATGAAGATAAAGTGACTTTTTAGGAAGGACTATTTGCATAGATTTTTTTAAGACAAGGGAAAATAGTCTTAGAGGGGATTTGATTTTGACTTTTAGTAGAGTTGAGATATGGGGCAATGTTGCTCACCTAGACCCATTGTCGGACTTTTTTTATCAACAAATTAGAATTTGTACAATTGATTGATGTTGACCCTATAAAACTAACTCCAACTTAGAGGAATATTAGGGTGGGGGATGAAAGAGTGAATACGTGATTATATATGTTCTAATATCAAAATATTTAATTATTGATGTAATATAGATAAGGCAATGGATTGGGTTAAGTGGGGAATTTGACCACCTACCAGTGTTTGTGGAATTATCAAAGGAGGGCATCAAACCACTAAGCCCATCATCAAACCACTAAGCCCATCAAGTTTAATCCAACATGGTTGGAGGAAGATGGATTCATTAATTTAGTCTAGGAGGAATGGAAACCCTATGATTATTGTCTCATAAAATCAACCAATATTTGATTTGAATATAACTTACAGGTAATTAAAAAAATTATTTCATCCTAGGTTCAACAAAAAAAAGGGCGAAGGATGGACAAGAGCTAGCCTTTGTTAAGAGAAATATTGAATAAATATAGAGTAGTGAGGTTTTTGGTTCCCCCAATGAGTCCTTCAAGGTCTAGATCAAACAATTAGAATAGAAAGAAAGGAATATGTTAATTGATATGGAGAATACATGGAGGTTTAAAAGTAGAGAATTTTGGTTCCAAAGGGTGATGAGATTACAAAGTCTTTTCATTACTATGAAAAATTTAGGAAAAATATAAATACAATCTGGGAACTTCAAAAAGAAGACAGGTCTTCAACTAGTTTCAAGGATGTTGCTTAGATGAGATTAGGATACTTTGAAAGAATATATAAGGAGGAAGAGGGGGATACCATTATAGAGGTAGTCAATATGACTTCCTTCTTCCCAAGTTTTATGGAAGAGGAAGACAATGAAATATTGCATGAGGCACTCTAAGGAAACGAGATTTAAAGGACAAGATATTTAAGTGGTGATGCACAACTTTTAGAAGGGAAAAAACTGACAAATGGATAATTGAATTATTTTTGGGCTATTGTGAAGTGTTAATAGAAGATGATATTCTATTATTAATTGAGAAGTCAAGGAATTTTGAAAATTTGTTAGTAGCATTCAATTCTACATCTATTCCACTTATCCCAAAGAAATATAACTTGGTCTCTTTTTTATCCGGGATCTTTTCATCGTGATTTATAAAAAATTGTGTTAAATGAGCATAAATTAATGTATACCATTAAAGAAAGGAAAACTTAGAAATGAAGAGACATAAGCATCAGATCTTAACACAAAAACTTGATAATGGAGTTCATCCCTGGTGGACTACGTCTCCGAGTCCTTCTCTCAAATGGGTAGGGTATTTTATTAACTCAACAAAAGAATTTGGCAAATACATGAATATACCACAATCTAAAATAAAGCTGTAGAAAATAATGCTCATATCAAAAAACAAACATCACCATTGGATTTGTGGCATCGAATTACCCAAAAATGACTATCTAGACACTTTGATCTGACTCTGGCACTCCCATGCCCAAATGAAATCATGTCTCAATTTTTGTGCCCTCTACACTGTCAATTATGGCAGAATCTACCTCGAAATCTATGTCGGGTTGTACAGTACGGTCGCATGCCTTTTTTCCCTGGCTCTGGCCTGAAATTCATTCTTAAATATTAAATGAGGTGGATATACAAAGGCACACCCCTTGGCACGTTGGTTAGAGCGGAGTTTTAAAGGCTTTGTTTTGGGCGGAGATTCTGGGGTTGAACCTGCCAAACTCCGTTTTTGGTAGTGGTTACATATATGTTTATCCATGGTTAAAAATCCACTAAGTTTAGCATTCCACTTAGTAATTCCGCCTACGATTATATAGATTTGGTGTGGTCCGCCAGATTTGGTGGAACCGCCAATTCTTTTTTTAAAACCAAAATCATTCGCGGGATAACGTTGGGCATTCTTGGGATACCATGTGTCACCCCATGATTGGGCCACATGGTGCCTGCTGATTCTCCTGCTCATATGTTGACATGGCTCA
>CBVK0100302540.1:0-18283 GCA_900067695.1 Picea abies | reverse complement strand
CGGTCTGCTGAGGAGCTTGTCTTCTATTTTTGCGATCAATATTGTGGGGATCAGATCCATGCGTTAGATAAAATCTAATGTTCTCATACCAATAATTGGGTGTATCTTGTGCACAATTGATCTGTTTTTCATTATGTTGATTTAAAGTTGATGTGTTTATTTAACTTTCTTGTTCCTCAACTAAATTAGCCACTAGTTTACACAAGCCTTGACCTCTAACAATTTGGACAAGAGTTATTTCAAGTTCATATTCTTGTAGTGATATCATCCAATTTTCCCTTTTCTCACCCATCTCTTTTGTACTAATAAGTTTCTTACAGTGGGGGTAAGGAACAACAACTTTGGTTCTGGATTTCAACAGGTAAGACTGAAAGTGTTTCATTTCTTTAAAAACAAAATATGCATGTTGATCTACTGTGGGGTAATTAAGTTCTACTCCTTTAAAAGAAGAGCTCATGAAGGAAATGGGTATCTCATTTCTTTCATCGTTTTTCTATGTAAGCACAACAACATAAGATCTATCAGATGAAAAAGTGTAAAGAGTGAAATCCTAAGAAAAATCGGGACTCATCAGGGAAGGGGATTCTATTATTTATTTTCTAATTGAATCAAAATCCTGACTTTCTTGTGGTCCCCATCGGTACAAAACATCATTTTTAATTAGATTTTGTAGAGGTCGAACCATTTCTACGAAGCTTGGGAAAAATCTTCTAACAAAATTAATCTTGCCCAAAAAGGATTGCATGGCCTTTTTGGAGGAAGGAGGGGCAAGTTTAGGAATGGCTTGGGTTCTTTCGGGGTAAATAATCATTCCATCCTTAGATACTATAAACCCAAGAAATTTTCCTTGCTCTACTGCGAAGACTAATTTATTAGGATTGAGAGATATGTCGAACTTGTGACATCGTTCTAAGACAGCCCTAAGGTGAGACAAATGATCTTCATTGTTTTTTGAAAGGACAGTGACATCATCAAGATAGACGTGACATCGTCAAGATAGACCACAACTGATTGATTAATGAGGCCACAAAAAAAAATATCCATTGCTCTCTGGAAAGTGGCATTGACATTTATCAGTCCAAAAGGCATTTTCTTGTAGGCATAAGTGTCCCATGGGGTATGAAAGGTGGTTTAAGATGGTCCAAAGGAGACATAAGGACCTAGTCATATCCCAAAAAACCATCTAACAAAGATAGTCTTTTGGAACTAGACACCTATTGCAAAATTTGTTCCATTGGAGGAACATGATAGTTGTCTTTATCAGATGCTCGGTTTAAGTTTCGAAAATCAACACAAAGTTGAATTTCACCACTTTTCTTCCTTACAGGGACTAAGTTAGACACCCATTGGGTATGCCTAACTGGAAAAATTATCTTTGTAGTTAGTAATTTATTCAGATCCTTTTTAACGACAGGTTCCAATTTAGGATGAATTTTCCTCAATTTATGTTGAAAAGGATGAGTCTGGGGTTTCATAGGGATTACATGTTGTATGATGTTTGGATCAAAAGTTTTCAAGTCATCGTACGTCCAAGAAAATACATATTTAAATTCTTTAAATAATTTTATGAAAGTGGATCTTTCTTGCTCAGAACATCTATTTCCCAGATTAATTGTTTTGAGGATTATCTCTTGTTCCTAAATTAATAGTTTCATAGATCAAAGAGGAACTGTTAGTTTTGCAATTGACTGCCCCTCTAAACTTGTCATGCAAGTCATTAAATTTATCTAATATTGTAATAGATCTGGGGATAGATTTTACTAGCTCGGATGTTGATTCAGGAGATTGAGGATCAAATATTACCATGAAGTCTCGAATAGTCTCATCATGAGTGCCTTCATCAATAACTACATCCTAGAAGGTGTCTTCCATATGCATAAAATTGATGATTTGCTGGTCATCATCGAATACTCTCCAATTTGTGATGTTATCCGGAATCAACGGCCTGAATAACAATTCGATTGAAAATGCATTAGGAGAAAGACATTCAATGGGCAACAATTTAGAAGCAACATTGGCTAGTAAATCAGCTTCTGAATTACTCATCCTAGGAATGAAATTTATATTAAATGCTATAAATTTATGCATTAAACCGCATACCTCGATTTGGTAACTCTTTAGATGTAGAGACAAACATTGTATTGTGTTTCTTACCTATTTGACCACGATTTCTAAATCATCGAATGCTATCAAAGTTTTCACATCCATGTCCAGTGATTTCCTAAGTCCTTGCAAAAGTGCTTCGTACTCAGCTATGTTGTTAGTGCATTCAAACTCTAATCGATAAACAATAAATGTTTTATTACCTATAGGATCAATGAGAACATAGCCAACACCTGCTCCTTCTCGAGATTTGGATCCATCAAAATATAGGGACCAGATATGTGTGTCATTAACAATACTTGGCATATTTAGAAAAGCCGGTGCCTGAGTATAGGCTGTAACTTCATATTGTTGTCTTGGATCAATGATAGAGGAAATTTCGGTCATGAAGTTACCCAAAAAGGTATCCATTCCTTGCATTTCAATCAAATTTGCAGAGGTAACGAAAGGCTCATTTGGATCGTTCAGATATGTCATGGTATTCTTAAGATAACATTCTCTATTTATTCTGATTTTGTTGGGCTATCCATTTTCAAGCAGCCACAAGTGAGACCAGTCTGTAGCAATATAACTATGCAATTATTCTGACCAATCTCTGCTTAAAAACAAACCATAAACTTCAAGAATATCAACAATGATAATATCAATTATCTAATGAACTTTAGGATTGGATGATAACCTAATCAACACATTCTTAAGCTCACCGATCACCTTAACATTCATTCAATCTAACTGAATGATTTTAATATCAGAAGGTTTTACTTCTGCATTAATTTTCTGGCATACAGACAAAGGCATCATATTTGATGATGCACCAGAGCCAACCATAAAACTATATACATTCCTGTTAAAAATTTCAAAAGTCAATAAAAAAGGGGGGACATTTTTCCGTGCGGAAACAACAGAATTCTGCTGATTTTTTGTTGTTGTCCCTGAAACCGTTTTATCTAGGTTTGCTACAATGTTTTTTGCTAAGTCCCTTTTTTCTTGATGTTTAGATGTATTTTTAGTTGGTACTTTTTTAACTGCGTTTGAATCAAATTGTACTAATTTTTTTTCTGCTAACATCATTCTTTTTACTATTTTCAACGATGCTTTGAAGCATTTTCTGCAAAATAAGAGAAATTTCAGCAGTTCAAAAACATAAATGTTTTCCCTTAATTTTTTCAGATATTCAATTAAATCATACTCTAAAACCGAGGTAGCTAAGTTTTGTCTAGTTTCAGTTTGGTTTGTTTGTTTTGGAAACACATTTTTACTTTCTTCTGGTGCATTGTTTTGTGTTTTACTCCTAGTGTTGTAGGGGTGGACAATTTCGAAATTTGCTTGAAAAATATTGTCCGAAAAGTGCCTGAAAAGGGGAGGCGATGAGTCCTCCTCTTCTTGTACCTCTTCCTCAACTGTATCATCAAAATTTCCAGAAGTAACAAAAAACAATTGTCATGAGCTTCTAATATCGTTTGCAAAACATACTATAAATTTTCGAAATTGAGACCTTTTGTGGTCGGTTTGGCCGATTTGGAGGGAAAGGTTTTCTCAAAGGAGGGTTGAAACTCCCTTTACTTGTAGATGCCTCATCGGCTGATATTTTCAAGTCAACGACTTGATTGGAAAATTTATGGAAATATTTCTGTAAGCTCTCCAAGTCTAAAGTTTCTTGTTGATTTTTTGTTTGAGGAGGCCTAATGAGAATTTCTATTTTCTTCTTTGAGGATGAAGTTGTTTCAGCTTCGCTATTAAGATTATCCTTTAATCTCAATATATCTTTCTCAATTTGACTTGCCTCCTCAAAGGCCTCTAACAATGTGTTCATTTTGGACCTTTTAACCCATATGGATATGTTATTATGAAGGGCGTTAGTATAATATGAAACAATTAAGCTTTCTTCAGGCCTCAAATATACGAGGATTTTGTTTTTTAATGTCAAAAATCTTTGGTTAAATTCCTTCACTTTTTATTTAGGGTTCATTTTTAAGCTAGAGAGTTTCATAACCAAGACTTCTGGAGATTTATCATCTCCAATTTTTTCTAGAAAACAAGTTTTGAACTTGTCCCAAGAGACGATGGTCTGGGTCTGTTGAGCGAAATACCAGGTGGAGGTATTTCCCTCAAAAGTATAAGGAAATAATCTGCACACTACATCTTTGTGTTCAACACTCTGGAGTCTAATGGCCAACATAAATTTCTTGATATGATCCTCAACGGATTGCTTTGACTCTAGATCGAATTTGGGCAACCATTTCTCCAGATGTTTAGGTAGTGGGTGTTGGGGTCCAGGTACAACCATGACATCTTGATTGAGCCAAGGTCTAGCAGGATTATTTTGGTTTTCCATGGGAGTTGGTGGAGTTGAAGGTTGATATGGTTCAGATGAAGAATTACCTTCATCTGAGGATTCACCTCTTGAAGAAGGTGGATAAGAACTAGGTGGGGACGGTGGAATACCAGATCCTCTAGCATGAGGGATAAGGATTTCAACAAGATTGGTAGTATTTCTAGTCCCTATCGTGTTCCTAGGCAAACCAATTCTTTGAAGTTGTTCTTGAAGATTTGAAAGTCAAGGGGTTGATTGAGCTGTTTACAAGGTTTCCTAATATGAGATAAAACACTTTGAGTTCTTATAAGTGACTAGTGGACAATTTCTTGAACATCAATCCCTTGAGGGAGTGGTGTCACTAGTTCGACAGGAATATCAAGGTTATTGTTTGAGATAGTTGTTGTTTCAAGTGTAACGTTTGTGTTAGAGTGACTCTGCGTCACAACAGGAGAACAATTTTTTGGAGGGGTCTTGCGACCTCCATGTGCCATCAATTAATTTCAAGCCCTCCTTCTAGCGCCATTTGTTGACGGGCATAAGTGACACACTGTCAACTGGAAGGTCAAATCCAGACCGGGGTTGTCTAAATTACCTTAGATGCCTAGAATGAAATGACCCAATGGGTTTAATGGCTCCATTGGCCAACTAAAATCCTAAAGATAATAAAAGAAATGAAACTAATCTAAAATCTATGATACTAAGAATATAAGTTTACTAATTACAAGTGTTCAAATAGAAACATAAATATGTGCATATGATTATAAACAATCTATATATAGCTTGTAAGATTTACTTGACATCTTGCGAAATGAATGTTCTTAAAAGTGTTTCTAAAAAGAGATAAAGAAAGAACATACATTTTTTGTTTTCTTTTTGAATGTTTAAAGGTCTAAAACTAATGAATACTACACAAACATAATTGAAATAAAAATACACAAACAGTCAAAGCTATTCATGCTATCCTTATTTCATTAATAAATAATTTAACTAAATAACAAGCAAACTAACCTGTAACTAATCGATTACACTAAGTTTATCTTCCTGTGTAATCTGATCTCCTAACTGTCCTGTATGTGAGGGAAACATGTGACAGAACAATACTAGTACTCCCAGAATAAATCCAATGAAGAGTTTGATGTATTGGGGTGAGAATATAACAACAGGATGATAACTATAAAAGATATGGTGATCTTATGATAATCAAAGACTTAGAATGAAAGGAAACTCAATTCAAAGTATTAATATAATCCATCATTTAATATCTAGAATAAATCGATAATAATCAAATGGTAAATTGATCACAGATACTAAATGCAATAACAAATTATAGACAACATCTTAAAATACTTAGCAATATGAAACACCATATGATAACAAGGCTAAAGCTGCATCAAACATAATAATATCTCATAATATCGAGGTAATAAAAGAACATAATGGAATAAACATCACACAGGTCTAAAGCCAATGGTGAATAGCTTCTCCATATCAGTTCTCAAAATCACATATCCATAATGTATCCCAACAAAAGTTGTCTTCGCCACTAACAATGATCACTATTTAAACTAGTTTTGGATGAACAAACTCTTATCATGCAAGATAGAGTGCAATCCCCCCAAAATAGATTGTTTTACAAAAATAGTACAACATGAAACCATTCCTGTAGGAGTCAGTTTATCAAAATTTATTACATAATAACAAAGTTTTATAAAAAAAAATAAAGAAACTACTGAACTATACAGTGCATGATCCAAGATGGTTTCTCCATGTAAATAGCACCATAATTATCATTTTCATGTAGATAACAAAACGAAATTGATATTTAGAAAATAATGCCAACTAACATTCAAAAATAGAGTGGCTACAAAATCATGAGATTCTGTAGCTAGTCTTATATTAATAAATAAATTCAAAATTAAATCTTCCTATTCGACTTTCATAATAGAAAAAATGAAATAAAATCAAAAACAAATTTTACGATTTTAGAAATTAGACAGTGAAGGGTCAGATAGTTTTGAATTAACGATGGCATTGAAGTTGGTTGCATTTTTTATAATTATACTACCAGATATTTTGGGCCTTTTACTTTCCCGATGTGTGCATGCCTTCAACTCTTGATTTTCTCATTCAAGAAGAGAATTGTGAGCAGACAAGCATTTTAATTGTGCCTGTAAATATGGTATGCCCTCGTAATAGCATTCTACCCAATCCAAACAATTGTCACAATGTATCGGTGCTATAGTAGGTCGAGGTTGAGTGTAATCAGAAATAGGTTCTTCGTCTCTTCCTGTGGCTTGTTTAAAATCATGGCTAATTCCATCAAATCCCTCTTGGCCTTTTAGAAATGGAGGTAGTCTAGAGACAAAGTTGTATTGCACAGCTTGACCAGCAGTTTTGTTCTTGAGACACTGATTATCAGTATCTTCTCGTGCAAGGAAATCGTTGATCTCATTATCGGAGCAATGATCATTGACCTCGATCACTGAGATCGATCTCAAATGATCCTTCTTTCGATTTCTCAGAATCCTAGATATCAATCGGCTAGATCTCTTGTTCATAAAACTCAAATCTAAGTTATCCTGTTTCTTTCTCTTACAAATTTTCTTAACAGAAGGTTTGTCACTAAATTCCTGATTCGGTTAATTAGAAAGAGCAGAAGAAACCTTCTCTTTTAAATTATACATCCACTACCTCTTCTAATGATTTTATGGGTGTGAAAATACATCGTGGTTTTTTACCCAAGGGGGTTTGCAAAGCAACAAAATTTGGTTCATTAAGTTCACAGTCATTATGTGAATCGAAACCTTGACTCTCGGTCATGGGGTTATCAGGATTGGGGTTTATATTTAAATGCAAAGGTGAGCTCACTGTGCTTTCGGGTTGGGAAATTTTTTTTTGACTTAGGAAGATTTCCCAAGTGTCCCCAGTTTGAGACAAGTGTGATAACAAAATAATTATTATAAGCCCGTGGTGAAAGAGGCTTGACAGAGGTTTCAAGATCTGTATCTTATAACGTTTTGACATCTTATATAGGCTCATCAACAAATAGAAGTGCATGTTTAGTTTAAACCCTAGGAACAACATCAACAATCCAATGTGGTATAAAAATAATAACCCATACTTTCCCTCGCACGTTATAAACTATTTTAGAATCAAAATAAGGTTGTTCCATCGAGGTTTCAAGAGGGTGATAGGAATACCTTTAGGGCAGCATATAGATTTCCAAGAGACCATGAACAGGCTCCAAGGAACATCCTCTAGTTTAGCATTTTGAAACCCTTTTTCGCCTTCCTGTGAAATTCCCATGGCATGGGCTATAGATTCCTCTGTGACCTCCAATTGCACATCCCCAACTTTGGCTCTAAACCCATCAAATGTTTGAGAAAAGGCCTGTGCGACCGTGAGGTTATAACCTTCGAATTTTTGGATGAATATATCCCAACCATGAGCCTGCAAATCATTTATGGCATCATCATGGGCAAGAAGGGCCTGACAAACATTAGGTTTGATTGGAGCCAAAGGGGCCATGGTTACTATCAAACAGACACAGTAGACACCACAAGAGGGAGGCTTCGTCTTCCAATAGACAAATAATAAGGAGAGGTCTGTGAAAACTGAAATGGCCCGATACCTACAAACTTGGGTGATTATCATGTTTGGTGATTTAAGTTTGGAGTGACAGAAAACTAGAGGATGCACAAACCTATGAGGCATTACACACAATGAGGATTAAACCCCAACCGTTATCAAATGGAAATTCAAATAATGAATGAGGGTCATTAAATGTATAGGACAACAGGATGAGGTGTATTTGTGGGTATATCAGACCTGTAAGTTTTAAACCTGTGAAGTAAAGCAATGCATATATATTCTTAAGAATTTATTTTTTTAATGAATGGCTCATTCACATAGTACAGAAAGATTTATACCGAAAACCCTCAACAGGGAAAACCTTTCATATATTCATTATATCGAATTTCACCATTCACTATACAATATATATACAATGTTTTTAGGTATTTCGTAGATACTAAAACCCTAATCCCTTAATTTGAGACTAAAAATAGCAAAAACCACCCAAAAAAAATAAATTGGGGTGCTGCCCCGGGCTACCGCTCGTTGCTGAACGCTGCATGTAACTAGGGGGGGCATACCTACCCCCTCGGGACCCCCCTTGGAAAGCACCCGATGCACACAACACAAAGAGCACTACTAGAGGGATCGTCAGACACAATTTTCATATCTGATGTGCCCACACACACACATGCAAAGAATATAACACCTGCCCAACATTCTCCCACTTGTTGTTTTCTTTGCATCCAGGGGTCCAAGGGATTATATAGTCAACAATACAGGGCAACAATGCCCATTGTTACTCTACACCAGGAGAAATTTTCTGTGCTCACAGACTTTGTCAATGAATCTGCAACATTCTTCAAAGTGTCAACCTTTTCCAGCAACACCTTCTTTTCCTCAACCATGTCTCTCACAAAGTGATACTAAACATCAATATTATTTGTCTTCGAATGATAAGTTGGGTTCTTTGCCAGGAATATTGCACTCTGATTGTCACAATCTAATCTCACTACTTGTTGTACCAACCCAATACTTGAACACAATCTTTGTAACCATACTCCTTCCTTACTTGCATGAGTGGTTGCCATATATTCAGCTTCTATAGTTGAGAGTGCCACTACAGCCTGTATTTTTCTCATCTAACTGATTTCTCCTCCAAATAGGTTAAACACATACCCACTTGTAGATCTTCTACGATCCATATCTCTAGCCCAGTCTGCATCAACAAATCCATGTATGTCCACCACTCTTTCTAATCCTGGTCTTCCTTGGTAGCACAATCCATAATTGGTAGTGCCATGCAAATACTTGAAGACGCTCTTTATTGTTGTCCAATGCTCCTTCCCTAGTTTTGACATATTCCTACTCAAAACTCCCACTGCATGTGTAATGTCTGATCTAGTACTGACCATTTCATATATCAAACTGCCAACTGCATTGGCATATGGAACATGGGACATGTCCTCTTCTTCTTCCTGCATCTTGGGACACTGATCTGTAGATAACTTTAAACCTATAGGAATAGTAACCTTGACCGATTTACTTCCATGCATATTAAACCTTTGCAATATCGTCTCAACATATTTTCTCTGATTCAACCAGAGTTTCATGTTTGCATGATCTCTTTTAATTTCCATTCCCATAATGAAGTTAGCAGCACCGAGATCCTTCATGTCAAATTTGGAGGATAGATATGATTTCACCTCCTTGATAACATCCATGTTATTTCCTACCAATAACATGTCATCAACATACAAAACTACATAAATGAAGTGATTACCAACCTGCTTGGAATATACACAGTGATCAACCCTGCTTCTTACAAATCCCAATCCAAGGATGTATGTGTCAAACTTTTGGTACCACATCCTAGGTGATTGCTTTAGACCATATAGTGACTTCTTTAGCTTACAGACCAACTCTTTCTTTCCCTTCACTACAAAGCCTTCTGGCTGCTTCATGTAGATTTCTTCTTTCAAATCCCCATGTAGGAATGTTGTCTTCACATCCATCTGTTCCACTTCAAGATAAAAAGTGACAGTAATAGATAAAAGAAATCTAATAGAATTTAACTTAGCAACAGGAGAAAAAATATCACCAAATTAAATTCCCTCTACCTGGGAATAACCTTTTTCTACTAACCGAGATTTGTATTTCTCCACTTTACCTTGTGCATTAAACTTCTTCTTGAACAACTATTTGCTACCAACCGATTTTCTTCCAGCTGGCAACTCAACTATATCCCATGCCTCATTCTTATCCAAGGCATCCATTTCTTCTACCATGGCCTTCTTCCAGAGTTTATTATCCTCTGAATTCACTGCTTCCCTGACAGTTCTGGGATCATCATCAGTAATAGATAAAGCAAAATTGGAGAAAAAATCTTGTGGACTATACCTTTCTGGTTTCCTTCTATCTCTCATTGATCTCCTCAATATTGGGGTATGAGGTTCTTCTTCTTCTTATTTTTCTTCCTCTTCTTTAGATGATTCAGATTTTGCATCATCCAAATCAAGCTCTATTTTCTCAGGTTCATCTTGCGTTGGTAGGAATTCCTGTTTGGACACATCTTTTACCTCTCTGAAAACAACATCTCGACTGTAAATAATTTTCTTGGTTTCTGGGTTCCAAAGCTTATGACCTTTCACACCATCTTTATAACCAATAAAGATACACTTTTCATCCTTTTTATCCAGCTTACTTCTATTTTCCTTTGGAGCATGTACATAAGAATCAAAACCAAACACTTTGAGATGGTGAAGAGAGGGTTTCTTTCCAGACCAGACCTCGTGTGGAGTTTTATCATCCAATGCTAATGAAGGTGATCAATTGACCAGGTAACATGTTGTACCCACCGCCTCTGGCCATAATTATTCTCCTAACCCGGCACCGCTGAGCATACTCCTTTCTTTTTCCGTTAGTGTCATGTTCATCCTTTCTGCAACTCCATTTTGCTAAGGAGTGTATGGAGTATTCTTCTTCCTTTCTATACCACATTTCTTATAGAATTATTCAAATTCATTTTCACAGAATTCTCCACCATTATCCATTCTCAATACCTTTATTTTCTTCTCTGTATGATTTTCTACCAGAGCCTTAAACTCTTTAAATTTATCAAATACCTTAGATTTCTTTCTAAGAAAATAAATCCATGTGTTCCTTGAAAAATCATCTATGAATGAAACATAATACATAGATTTACCTAGGGATGGAGCAGGAACAGGTCCAAACACATCACTGTGTATCAACTCTAAGATCCCCTTTGCTCGTGTAGCACTAGATGAGAATATTACTCGATTATGTTTACCATATATTCAATTTTCGCAGAAATCAAAATCCAGAGTGCAATTAGACATACCTTCAACCATATCTTACCCTTGTAGTGTTCACAGGCCCTTTTCTCCAATATGCCCCAGTCTTTGGTGCCACAACATGGTCTTCTTTTCAGGGATGGTATTGGTCTTGTCTTCTTTATTTGTCTGCTCAAGGACAATAGAACTGTTACACCCATTAGTATAAAATCTTCCAAACAACTTGTACAGAGTTCCACACCGAACTCCCCTCATCAACACCATTACTCCTCGTACCATCTTGTAAGTGTTATTTTCAAATACAGTTTTCACTCCTGCATCATCCAACTTGCTTATAGATATTAGGCTCCTGGCTAGTTTTGGAATGTGCATAACCCCAGGGAGATTTCTAATCCTTCCATCTTTTAGCAACACCTTAACCCTTCCACGTCCCAATATTTTGGTTGTCGAGTCATCTCCGAGGAATACATCACCACCATCGTATTTTTCATATTCAGAGAACCACTCCCTGTGAGGAGTTATATGGTATGACACACCTGATTCGATCAACCATACATCATGATCTGCATGTGTAGTTGTAGATGCCAGGTAAACATCACCTCCTTCTTCAGTGGAATTTTCGCCTCTGTGGAAGAGTTACTATAAGATCCCTTTGGTTTATCAAACTTCTTAGACTTGCAATCTTTCTTATAATGCCCTGTTTTACCACACTTCCATCATTTCCTCAAAGCTTTCCCTAGAGACTTAGATCTACCTATAGATTTGGATCTCCCCCATAAATTTTTACCGGGATTCCTGTGTTGGGGACGACCTCTTATAAATAAAGCATCTGTGCTATGACTATCCATGCTTTTCCACCTCATCTCTTCAGATAAAAAGGATGAAACTACATCCTCATACTTCAATGTAAATTGAGTGGTACTACCAATTGCTACAACCAAATTATCCCAAGAGTCTGGCAAAGAACATAACAAAGTAATACACTTATCTTCTTCTGCAATTGTAATATTAACAGAGACAAGTTGACTTACCAGAGTATTAAAGGAATTTAGATGTTCTGTCACAGAATATCCATCTTCCATCCTAAGATGATACAACTTCTTTCAAAGAAACAACTTGTTTACCAGGGACTTTGATTGATACAAATTCCCCAACTTATCCCATAGTTCCTTGGTTGTAGATTCTCCCAAGACATTCAACAAAACCGAATCTTCCAGGTAGAGTCGAATAGTACTCCTTTCTCTTCTGTCCAACTTCTCCCAATCTTCCTTCGACATACCAGTAGGTGGTGTACTAGTATTTTGTGTACTAGTAGGTTGTGTACCAGTAGCCTGTGTAATAGTAGATAGTGTACCAGTGGGTTGTGTACCAGGATCCACAATGATCCATTGTTCTTTGTCTACAAGAAGGTCCTCTAGCTTGAGCTTCCATAGCTCAAAGTTTTTACCATTGAACTTCTCTATCTCAATTCTAGAAGAACTCGTCATTCCTCTTTCTTCACTCAAATCACCATTGCAAAAGCTCCCACTAAACCCAGGTTTATCACAGACACAAGATAAAATTGATCTATCAAGACCGAGCCAAACCCTCAACAACAAAGGCATCCCTCTAAAGCCAAAAATTAGCTCTGATACCACATGTACGTTTTAAACCTGTGAAGTAAAGAAATGCATATAGATTCTTAAGCAAAACAAAATTTAATCAATGGCTCATTCACATAGTACACAAAGATTTATACCATAAACCCTCAACCAGGAAAACCTTTCATTCATTCATTATATCGAATTTCACCATTCACTATACAATATATATGCAATGTTTTTAGGTATTCCGTAGATGCCAAAACCCTAATCCCTTAATCTGAGAGTAAAAATAGCAAAAACTGCCCAAAAAACAAAATTTCGGGCGCTGCCCTAGGCTACCACCTGTTGTCGAATGTTGTACGTAACCAGAGGGGGGCATACTTGCCCCCCCTGGGACCCCCCTAGGAAAGCGCCCTACGCACATGACACAAAGAGCACTACTAGAGGGATAGTCCAATGCAGTTGTCATATCTGATGAACCCACACACACACATGGAAAGAATATAACACCTACCCAACAATACCTGTACCAAGTGACATGAAAGTGATATGACTGATAGATCAAAGAGAATATATCAATTTTTAATCCGAGGTTGTAACACGACTATGGATATCAAATAATCAAACCATACAATCAACCATAAATAATCCCATAATACATAAAAAAAATGTGGCAGTCAATTAATCAATGAGCTTGTGAAACTTAAACTTAACAACATATAGGTTCCCTTAAAGTGTAATATCTTTAGTAAAATAAAAGAAGAAAAACACAGACTGCAGAATGATTACCCAAGCTAAGTTTTTTTTCGAATTTCATGCTTGCAGTCATGAAATTTAAAAAAAACAAACGAAATCTAAATGAAAAGTTCATAAAACAAGTTAGCCCAATAAATCGCCTTGAAGCCAAAAGACAGAAACATTTATAAATGTAAGGAGGAGGCAACTACAAAAAGATTTTATCTCTTTGTGATGATTATTGATTATGATAAAATTCGACAGAATTGGTGGCTGCCAACAATACTTGAAAGAACAAATAATAATGAAAACATGTATTAATAGGAAAACACACCAATAATAATACTATGATGAATCTTTGACTCCAAAAGAAAAGTACTTTGTATTAATTCATAAAAAAAATGGCAAGAGAAATCTATACACAATACAATAGCTTCACTAGTTGAAGGTCGAACCCCTTCATTGTCCTTTTTATCAGTTTATATAGAAATTTTACCTACTAAGCTCAAAGATTCAAGCCTTCTAACACCTTTCCCAAAATAGTAAACAATTACAAAGGACAGAATTAGCTTAACAACTTTGTTGATTTCTAGGATTTAATATGGAACAACTACCAATTGTATCGAATCACTGAAGTTACTGGAGGAGTTGTTAGCTGGAAATAATTACAAAGGACCTCAAAAATGCACTTGGAGGTATGCTCAACCTGCCTAAACTGGAGGAACTGTTAATACTCGACCTCTATCTCAAATTTGGACTTGTCATTTAAATTACTCTGCTCTTCTTAAATGTTACCAATTAAAACATTATATGATTGATATGCTTATCCCTTAATTTTATACCATTGTTTTCAAACTATTATACAACAACTCTACATATTTACAGATTTTCCTTGCTTCAATCCCTTTTTGGATTTTTTATAATCCTTTAATTTCATACAAATGGAAAGAAAATCAAGTGATAGCTACGATGCTATGAAATTTGCATAGCGATAGGTGTTGGGTATGTGTTATATTCTTTGCATCAGGAAACACTTTTTTCCTTAGGAAATGTGTCGCATTTTTCCCTTGATTTTCATGTCCATTGTTGGGTGGTTTTTCAGCACATGGTTTTTTTGTCGATGGTTTTCTATTTCTAGTTAAGGAATTAGGGTTGTTGACTAATCCAGGTCATTGGGTTAGGGTTTTCAATTCTGTTGGATCCTATATGTATATTTTATTATAAGCAATGTATCACTATGAATGAATATAGAATATGTTGGTTTTCCCGGTTTGGGTTTCGAGGGGAAAACTCTCTACGTAATGTTTTTATTTTCCATTGTATATTTTTTGTTCTTTTACTGAAAATATGTTTGTAGTAAATATTATACTAGGTTAAAATCTACATTTGGTATCATAGATTTGTTGGCTTTAGGGGGACTCCTTTGGGGTCAAGGGTTTGTCTTGGGACTTTTATAATCCTTTTTACAGTGAGAGATCTGTGGTATTTATTTTTTAGATGAAAAGAAATGGCAAGCAATTCGAAAATGAAGATCAAGAAGTTTAATGGGAAAAGTTTTGAGTTGTGGAAGCTCAATATGGAAGATTTGTTTGTGGACATAGATCAGTGGATCGAAGTGGATCTAGGTACTGCACCTACAAGAACTTCAACAAATGACTATAAAAAATTGGATCAGAGGGAAACGAGCACAATCTTCTCTTAAGTTCAATATTACTGAATGTGTCAGAGGAAGATACAACCAAGGATTTATGGGATAAGTTGGGGAATTTGTATCAGTCTAAGTCCCTAGTAAATAAAATTTTCCTGAGAAATAAGTTGTATAATATGAGGATGAGAGATGGAGACTTAGTGGAAGAGAATTTGAATTCCTTCAATACTGTGGTAAGTCAATTAGTATCTGTTGAGATTAAAATTTCATATGAAGATAAGTGTATCAGTTTACTGTGTTCTTTACTAGACTCATGGCATAGTCTGGTTGTGGGCATAGGGAGTAATACAAATGCCTTGAAGTTTGATGAAGTGGTCTCATCCTTGTTGTTGGAGGAGATGAGATGGAAGACCATGGAAGGAAAGAGCACAAATGCATTATTTACAAGAGGATGCTTCAAAGAAAGAAATATATATAAGCTATCAAGTGGGATATATAAGTCTAAGGGTAGATCTAAATCTCCCAAAAAGTTTTTAAAGGTATGTTGGAGATGTGGAAAAGAAGGGAACTACAAGAAGTAGTGTAGATCCAAAGTTGAGAAAAAGAAGGGATACGAAGAATCTCCTTCTACAGAAGAAAAGACCTCCAAGGAAGGAGGATGTTACACATGATTTTGCCTCGAGAAACATGTTGCCTCGATTTTCATGTCCATTGTTGGGTGGGTTTTTGGCACATGGTTTTTTTTCGATGGTTTTCTATTTTTGGTTAAGGAATTAGGGTTTTTGACTAATACAGGTCATTGGGTTAGGGTTTTGAATGTTGTTGTCTCCTATATGTATATTTTATTGTAAACAATGTATCATTATGAATGAATATAAAATATGTTGGTTTTCCTGGTTTGGGCTTCTAGGGGAAAAATATTTGTGTAATGTTTGTATTTTCCATTGTATGTTTTCTATTCTTTTACTAAAACTCTATTTGTAGTAAATATTGTACAAGGTTAAAATCTACAATAGAGACGTTGTCGTTCCCTAACTTCCTTTGACACTTGGAATTTTGCTAGAAAGCAAAAAAATTCTCCAACTGCTTGATGCTTCCACATGGCATTCTTCCCCTACCAAATAATGCATTTGGCACAAAAATACACTAACAACGCCCATAAACTTGTGACTTTCAATACATTGGCATGATAACTTGGGATTTCCTTGGTTTTTATAAAACTCCTCATTGGCACCTTCATGGCAGCTAGACACATTCAATATTTTCTATTGACTATTGGCAATGCACTAACACTTGATATCCAAATCCACTAGGGCGTAGGAATTTATTAGTGACACCTATGTGCTTGAGCTCCAAACACTTGTTTTGAGATTTTAACCCTTGGACTATTTGTGAATTCTTCTCTTGATGATAACCTTGTTTCTTGGACAACACTTCATGTCGACGGGTGGATTCCTCCTCAAATGACTAATGTGAATACATGATCAACCAATAATCATTATGCCTTTATAATTTGACTTCCATTTTCATAATAAACTCATCATCGAGGAGTGTGAATTGGTGCTTGAATTTTTGTTGTGTTATTGTGTTGGCCAATAGATTGTGCACTTGGTTGCTTAGTTTGGAAACCAAGATATTGGGCCTTCAGGCCTAATAATTTTGTATTTTATAAAATCGCTAGTACCCTGCCATAGTTTTGAAAATGGCATTGATGAATATGGAACTGCGAAATATCCTAATTCACCAACGCTACGAAATATCCTAATTCACCAGCACTACAAAATGACCAAATTTACTACTGCAAATTTCTGCGATAACATAATCAATGTAACAATTGACGAGAAATATGTAGGAAGGTTTGGAAGAGTAGAATAACAAAGAAGAGCTAAAAGAAGAAGAAGTGGAAGAAGAAGTGGAAGAAGAAGAAGTATAAGAAGAAGTGGAAGAAGAAGAAGAACAACTAGAAGTAGACCAAGAGGAATATGAGCAGCAGATACCTCCCAATAAACCTAGCCAACGAATGCATAAAATTCATCCACCATAGCAGATAATTGGGAATAAAGATGCAAGCGTTGGAGCCCGTGTTGGATTACTGAAAGGGGGGGTGAATCAGTAATAGCGTAATTATAATCCTTTTTCTTCAAATTTTATATCAATGTAGAATTATTATCCAATAATGAGAAATAATAAATAAATAATCATAGACATACACAGTACACCAGTGTTTTACGTGGAAACCCAAATTGGGAGAAAACCACAGAATGCTTTTTATTATATGTCTTGAAGAATTACATTGATTGGAAGCACCAACTTCCTTTGTTTTCCATCTACAACTGGAAG
This sequence comes from Picea abies, assembly GCA_900067695.1. Classification (NCBI taxonomy): domain Eukaryota; kingdom Viridiplantae; phylum Streptophyta; class Pinopsida; order Pinales; family Pinaceae; genus Picea; species Picea abies. Next base: position 670 of record CBVK0100302540.1, on the reverse strand, counting down.
GAGGATCCAACCCCCTAGTTTCTCAAGCTACAACCTAAGGGAAGCTCCAACTCCCCAATTCTTTGGCGACAACTAGAAGGAGGCTACAACCCCCTATGTTCTCTGACTACAACTCGAAGGTGGCTACAACCACCTGTCCTTGCCCCGTCCAACCACCCTGAAGTAGAAGTAGAATGATGGAACCACTATCACACTATCACTGTGAGATATACAACTGTAAACCTATACCAATAAATCTGAACCATGCATCAACCATGTATCAACCTGTACCTCAACCTGTAATCAACCTGTACCATAAACAGGTGCATCAACCATGCACCAACCTGTACCAAACAACCTGTAATCAACCTGTACCATAAAAAAGTGCATCCAAACTTGTACCAAGTATGTACCAATCATGTGTCAACTACTCATAAACTATGACTCATCAATATGTACCAACATCATCAACTATACACCTCATGTATGTGCCAACTCATCAACTACTTGTCTCAACCATGAACTCAACATGTACCTCAACCAAAAGCCCTCATCAATTTCATCATCCAAATCTAATTTGTAGCTCTATAATAGACCTAGTGTATATGATCACATTCCTACAAACCTTCCTTGACTTTAACAACAAGAGACTAGAATTTTCATCAAAATTTTCTTTAGTCTCACATGCCTA
>CBVK0100302538.1:0-12621 GCA_900067695.1 Picea abies | reverse complement strand
AGCCTCCTTCTGGTTGTAGCCAGAGAATTGGGGAGTTGGAGCTTCCCTCAAGTTGTAGCTTGAGAAACTAGGGGGTTGGAGCCTCTTTCTAGTTGCATCTGGAAAAAAAATGAAGTTGGTGATTCCAATGACTGTAATTCTTCAAGACATATAAGAAAAAACATTATGTGGTTTTCTCCCGCTTTGGGTTTCCACGTAAAAACATTGGTGTATTGTGTATGTGTATGATTGATCATTTACTCATTGTTTATTTACTTTGCAATTATTGGATGATAATTCTACATTGATATACCACTTGCATTTTATGGTGAAAAATGATTAAACTTCTCTATTACTGATTCACCCCCCCTCAGTAATCCAACAATTGGTATCAAAGCAGGTTCCTTCATAAATCAATTTAACCACTGAAAGGTAGATCATGGAGAGAAACAATATGTATAAAAATGGAATACCACAGTTTGATGGACAAAAGTATGCATTTTGGAGCAGAAGGATGAAAACATATATATACAGGCACAGGGATTTGAAATTTGGCAATCATTTGTAGATGGATACAAAGAACCAACAGTTCTTCCAACAAACGAAAGAGCAATAAAACTTGGTCAAAATAATTCCAAAGCCACAAATGCACTTCTGAATGTTCTTTGTGAATCGGTATTGACCAAATTTATACATTGTAAATCCACTAAAGAGAGTTGGGACAAACTTCAAAATATGTATGAAGGAGATTCAAAAGTCAAAGCAGCAAAGCTTCAAACTTATAAAGGTCAGTTCGAACAACTAAAGATGAAGGAAGATGAGAATATTGTAGCTTATTTATTACAAGTCGATGAAACAATAAATGCAATCATAAGATTGGGAGAATAAATCCAAGAATCTTTAATTGTTCAAAAGGTACTAAGATCTCTTCCTATGAGATTTGACCCTAAGATATCAGCACTAGAAGAAAGAGCATATCTAGACTCAATAAGCATGGACGAACTACATGGAATCTTCACAGCATATGAAATGATAACTAAATAGGAAAATCCAGATATAAAAGAAACAACTTTCAAAACATCCAAAAGGTCAAAGAAAAAAGGAAAGAAAAGGGAAAAATAACATAGAAGCAACAGTGACATCCCGAAAGATGATGAAGAAGTGGCCAACTTCGTCAGAAGATTGAACAAGGGAACCAGTGGCAGATATAGAGGTAAGTTTCCTTTGATTTGTTTTAATTGTGATGGTATTGGTCATATTGCTAACAAACGTCTTCATAGGAAAAATAAGAGGAATGATGAAGATTACTCAAATAGCAAAAAAACATACAAAGGCAAAGGAACCACACTGAATTTTTTCAAGAAAAGATTATGCACCAAAGAAGACATCTCATCATCAGATGAAGATGAAGTTAGTGACAATGAGACATAAAGTGTTCTATTCATGGCAGTAGAAGACTCTGACAAAGAATACATCAAAGAATAATATGAAGAGGCCGAAGAAAAATATGAAGAGGTAGAAGTTGACTAACGATAAGAATTGTTGTGTGCCATAGAAGTTATAAGAAGAGAAAAAAAGAAAAATAAGAAGCTACAAGTACAACTAGAAAAGAAAGAAGACACTTGGTAACTAGAACAAATGATCACAAATTTGAAGGTTCAAATAGAAGAAGATAAAATAATTGAGAAGCACTCAAATAACAGCTAGAAGAAAGAGACATGACCATTGAAAAATTGGAAGCAGATATTGTTACATTGAGAAAGGATCTTCAAAATAAAAATATGTAGAACAACTCAAAATTTTTGGATGACATTATCAGCAGTCAAAAACCTAATCATGACAAGTCTGGACTTGGATACAATCAAACATAAAAGGGATCAAGCTCCAAAACAATAGAAAAAGAAACATATCTAAAAATCTATGCAGAAACAATCAAAGGGGATAAGAAGATCTAGAAGGAAGATTATAGGGACACTCCTCAAAGATTCAGATTTCAGAATCAACAAACGACAGATAGGCCTTAGGAAGAAGAAGGATTCATAAGAGCAACTCATTTCATAAGATCTTCAACTCCCAAGTATCAAGCTATCTTTTTTGGTTTATGCTATGCATGTAATAATTTTGGACATAAAGCTATGAATTGTATAGCTAACAACAATAACATAAACATCCTTGAAAGTCATACACAAAAGGGTTATCCAAGAAGGCCCAGTGAAACACAGAGAAGAAGTTACAATAGGTTTGAATCATTGAGCATTGAAGTGGAATTCTACAAGTGTAACAACTTTGGACACATGGCCAAAGATTGCAGAATGACAGTTCCTCCTAGAGAACCACAATATAACAACAACAGTCATAGATAGGAAAATCATAAGAGAACATGGTTAAGAAATCATAATCAGTATAGAAATGAAGAATGCACACTCGCTCTACAAGCTAAGTGTTTTAACCCTAATTTGCACCAAACATGCTTACCTGACATCAGGCCATCTCAGATTCCTTTTTTGCCAAAACACTGCTGAACAACTCTTCTTAAAAACCCCTTTTATAAACACCCATGCACCCTGCTCCATTATTGCACGTGTGTACATGCTAGCTGACCCAAGACAGCCTGCGTGTACCTACAAAAGCACGAAAAAAGGAAAGTTGCTAACAAAACACAAAACTTTGGGTAAGTTAACTAAACCTTTTGACCATGCATGGCTGGTCACTCAACCAAATACCTAGCTTCTTCTAGCCTATAAAAGAAGGGTTAGGGGTCCCATTTGAAAAGAGGAGAATCATAGTAAAGAAACTATACTCGATTAATAATTCCCTTTGTCCAAACCTTTAGCCATGCTTGTGAAAAGAGAAGTATAAAGAAAATTAGTTGGAAGACAGTGGAAGAAGAGCCTAGGACCAGGATCAAGGAGAAGTGGCCAACTTGATCATTGTAAGGAATCATTGTGAAGTTAATAAAATAATTGGTTTTCCTGTCCTTCCATATGAGATTGTCATTATTGGAATATTGATTGTATGATTGATTAAATCTCTAACCCATTAGTTCATAGATCAAATGCATGTGGAGTTCTTTTTTTTTCTTTAGTGAATGCATGTTAGCATTGGGAGGAGAGTTGCAGTCAAAGAATGACCAAGCGCAAAAAGGGATTGACATCAAACATGAAAAATAAGGTACGCCAACTTAATCTCTTGAGCCTTGTATTCACATATGAGTAATGGGGTTTAGGCATGGGATGATGGTAAAAAGTAAGAATCTTTAGGTCATTTTTGCATGCATGATAAAACCCTTAGTGCTAGTATGTAGGAGGGATTTCCCACCCACAACAGAAATGGTGACCATACTGGGGATCTCTAGGGTTTTTGGGAATATTTTTTCTTGGGTATTTTTAAGAACTGGTTTCATTCCTTGTTTTTAAAGTGTCTGCAAAAGTCTGAGCTAACAGAGATTCTGGTCTTCCATACCAGTTATCTCTGTTTCTTCTATTGACTTCATTTTTTTTTAGATACCCACAGAGGTACATGCGGCATGTATAAGGTCTGCATGCGTGTACCTGCACCCTACCTTCCCACAACCCACATGTACATGCTAGCTGAGGAAGTGTCAATCGTGTGTATGATTCCAGAAAATTTCTTCTAGAGAGGCAGTCATCCTCTCCCCTGCCAGAAATAATCCTTCTCGGGGGTTTTCTGGAACTCATTTTATTCTTTGTTGTTTGTAGTATATAGCTTAGCTTTCACCTTAGATTGGTTTTGTTCTATGAAATTTTCCTTGAATTGTTTTTCTTTTCTATCAAAATAAGTTTCTGAGTCTTCAAGATATTCTGGTTCTCAATACCAATAGTCTCTGCCAGTGTTTGATTGTTTGTATTTTCATTTTTGAAGAGTTGCATAGGTACACGTGGCCTGCATAAGGTCTGCATGCATGTACACGTGCTCTGACCTTACACAACTCACATGCACATGCTGGCTGTTGAACTGTCAATAGTGTGCCTGTTGAGAAAATTTTTGTTTAAGGAGAGGCAGTCATCCTCTTCCTTATCAAAAGTTATACCTCTCATGGATTTCCTTGATTTAATATTGGTCTATCATAGTAGTTTTAGCCTAGGTTGGATTCTAGCATAGGTTGCTTTTTCATTGAAAGATTTCTTGTGTTTCCTAGCTTTTTAAACTTATTTTAGCTTGAAATTTTAAGAAAAATGAGTTGCATTTTGAAAAAAAATTCCCCCTCATGGCTGGGGGGGGCCATGAATTATGCATTCATTAGTTTCTTTTATAATCTTTTTTTATTTCTGCTGTGATTGGAAGAAAATTATATATATATATATATATATATTGTTAGATCTCTTTCTTTCCTGGCATTTTCTTTGCATTGTTATTTGAAAAAGAAAAAGAAATTATCATCGCGTTGCATTTTCTTCTAATTTTAAAAGCATTTCAAAAAAACAAAAAAAAGGAAATATAATCATTCTTTGCCAGTGTTCATATAAGTTTCATCATTTTTCGCAAAAGTCTTAACACCATCAGTTGCACTACCGTACCCTTTTGAGTAAATCAAGCCAGTAAAAAGAACTCTAATTAAAAATTACTAGACTTTATGTTTGTAGGGTCCATCAACTAGATTAGGCTAGAGCCTTGATTTAGGTTGGAGAGGAAACTCTTCAAGGCTATAAAAAAAACATACAAGTCTATGCTAAGGAGTGTAGAATTCTAGTATCGTGAAAGTTATCTGGGACCCCCCTCTAAAACAGGGGCTAAACATGAGGTCACGTGCAGAAAGGTAGCGGAGATAACCCCTCCAAAGCTGAACCAATCATAGTGGAGAACACATATAGAGGGCTTGTCTTGGGATTTCGTCGATTGCATTTTCCACAGAGCTTCGTGGGTCTCAAATCCATTCGAGGTCCTCAGTTTTCCTCCAAATGACTTGTTTTCGATACCCTTGGAAGGTTTGGGGCTTGATACCTTTCTTATTGTGGTCTACCCGACTGTCGACTGTACCCGCCTGGTGACTGTTCGCATGTTGGAAACCTAGTTGCCTATCTTTCTAGTGACATACATAGTTGACTGCAAAGGTATACTACATTACCTAGGATAGACATCGGGCCACACTTTGCAGAGTATACGTGGAGAGTGATTTCGTTTTCGAGTTACACTTGCACCGGTAAGTTGCTCTAGTGTTGGTTGGTGTAACTGTTCTTCCAACTAGTTAGTCGTTTGCTTGATTTGCCTTTAGGAACTTTTAGTGTGTGCTTTGTGCTCCCGAGTTTTCCATAGTGAGTTAGTTAGTTGTGGCTTTTGGTCTCTAACCTAGTGTGGTAGACCACCCACTCTGCGAGTTGAGAGGACTTTTCAGTCTTCCACTTAAAAATGTGGAGCCGCCTCTTTATAGGCATTGTTTTGATAACACTGGCTCTTTAGAGTCAGTGTGTGATAATTTTACGGACTTGAACGATCCTACAAAGGGAGAACCTATGCATAAGATATTCATGGCTAACGTTCCCGATGATACCAACCAAGGAACCCCTTCGAAAGGGGATTATTGTGCTTTTCCTTTCTTTGGAAACGTTGGTGTCCCTTTGATGGCCACTTTGTACATTCCTGGGTTGAATGTGGGATTACCGGTTTGGTTGGGTGCCATTCCAAATGTCCCAAATTCTCTTGACGCTTCTCAGTTAAGCACTTTATGTCATGGGCACCCTGTTGATGTTTCTTCATCAGCAAAGTCTTCTCCTCCTTCTCTCGCCTTTGGTGAAAGTATAGTTACTAGTAACCGAAAGTCTAAACGAAATAGATAGAGGAAGAATAGGAAGAATAAATCACCAACCTCTGCAAGTCATGTTGTATATAGGTCAACAACCTCTGCAATTCACGTTGAAGACCAACACCCAGCCTCTACAAGTTATGTTGGGGGAACACACCCACCCTCTGCAAGTCATGCTGGGGGAAAAAGTCCAGTCACTGCTAGTCATACTGATAATAGGTTTGTAGCCTCTGCAAGTCATGTTATTGACCCATCACTAACCTCTGCAAGTCATGTTGGAGATGTGAAACCAACCACTGCTAGTCACATTGGGGGCATTGATTCTATTGAGAAAACTAGACGGATAGGACATAGGCCTAAGTTCCCTTATAAGCTTTGCAAGGGAGATCACCTTACTCATTTGTGCCCTGACATTCCTGAGGTACAAAGATTGTGGTCCCTATCTACAAGATCTTTTGATTCTGATTCTTTTGAGGTTTCCTCACAATCTATTTAGCAATTGGTTGAGAAAGTGGTCATGTCAATGCAGTCATCGGCTAATCCCACTCCTCTTTTGGGGGGTAAGGTGCCTTTAGACCATGTAGTCTCGTAGCCTATTCATCCATTGGTTGTGAAAGTGCTCATGCCGATGCAGTCATTGGATGATCCCACTCCTCTTTTGGGGGGTGAGGTGCCTTTATACCTTGTAGTCTCTCAGCCTATTCAACCATTGGTTGAGAAATTGGTCAAGCCGATGCAGTCATTAGTTGATCCCACTCCTCTTTTGGGAGGTGAGGTGCCTTTAGACCATGTAGTATCATAGCTTATTCATCCATTGGTTGTGAAAGTGGTCATGCTGATGCAGTCATCGACTGATCCCATTCCTCTTTTGGGGGGTGAGGTTCCTTTAGACCATGTAGTCCCGTAGCCTATTCAGCCATTGGTTGCGAAAGTTTTCATGCCGATGCAGTCATCGGATGATCCCACTCTTCTTTTGGGGAGTGACGTGTCTACCGACTATGTTTTTAGCATTTTCAGTTCAATACTTTTAGAACAAGGGGGCATTTTGCTCATTCCGAGCACACCCCCTCCAAGCCCTAGGATGGTTTCCTTTGATTGGAATGACCTTGTTGAGCCTCGGCTTCCTTTTTCCGCACCTTTTCAAATAAGGTTTTAAGTTAATTCAACAAACATTTATCGATGTATTATGGATAAGGGAGCCTCTGCAAGTATTTTATCCTCCTCGGTTTGGAAAGTCTTGGGATATTCCAAGCTTTTGTCTGCTTTTCATGAGTTGTTGCCTTTTGACAGATGTCCTAGTGAATATTTGGGGATTCTTCCTTAGTTGCCTATCTCATTAGGTGGGAAGACTGTCCTTGTTGATTTTATAGTGGTGCAAGGCTTGTTAGATTTCAATATTCTTCTCGGGCATGATTATGTATATGCTATGAATGTTGTAGTGTCTACGCTCTTCCGGGTGATGCATTTCCCTCACAATGGAAGCATTGTCACTATCGACTAGCTGGCATCTGATAATCACCATCCTAATTCAGCATTATTTCAGACTACCCCTTTATATGTTCCTAGCATTTGAGTAGACTCTACCCCGCCATGGGTTAATTATGTGGCGTCTTATCCTCAGTGTTCAATTGCTTCTGAGCAGGAACCAGTGAAATCATGTGTTCCCTCTCAATACTTCGTCTCAACAATTGATCCATTGGTTTATTCAATGGGGGCATTAGAGGCCTTGCTTCCCTCTATTGGTCCAAGTGGGCTTGAGTATCCTTCTGAGTCTGATCTCTTTGTTTGTAGATCCTCAAGCCCTCATGCTCGTGATTCTTCACTGATAGACTCTGCCAATCCTAGCTAGAACTTCCATCATCATATGGAGTATGGTCAATTTACTTCACCCTTTGGGACTGTCGACCCTCGTTTCCATGATTTCTCGGATTTTGAATTTCCTTCAGATGAGGCAATACTTGAAGCCGTGACTATGGTTTCTATACCGCGAGAGGACTTACACCGTGGTTTGTGTTTTCTTCTCTTTTGGGAGACATTCCAAGTTGACTATCTAAGAGACTCTTGGTTCGAGCCTAACAGTGGGCTCTACCTGAACCAGTTGCATACATGAGTCATAGCCCCCAATGGGTCTTCTTTTAAGCCCTTGTCAGACCCTCTAAACATGAAAATATTGTCGAGAGATCTTGTGGCCTTTCATGCTCATTAAAATGAAATTTTAAGTCACGTCTATCCGACGATAGTTTACCCCTTTTTTGGTTTGGACGGTCAACTATACGAACAAAGGTATACTCTAAGGAACTTTAGTTCTCTAGAAGAGTACCCTCAGGTATAATTTTAACCCTTTTTCAGGCCTGAGGGACTAAATCTACGAAAAAGGAACCCCCACAGAGTCCATAGTTAAACTCTTTTCAAACTCCCTAAAATTGAAAAGATTGTTGAGTGACCTTATTCTTTCACACTCATTAAAATGGTCCAGAAGAACATTCCTGACAGAGTCCATAGTTAATCTTTTTTCAGACTCCTTAAAAATGAAAAAATTGTCGAGTGATCTTGTCTTTAGCACACTCGTTAAAATGGTTTTGAATAAACATCTTTTCGGTTCTAGTTTACCCCTTTTTTGAACTAACTAGACTACCTTTGAAAATGGTACCCCATTGGAGTCTCCTTTTATGTTTTTTCAGACTCTCTAAATATGAAAAACTGTCGAGCTTACCTTCACTTGGCTCATTAAACTTACATCGAAGGACGTTACCATTGTGTGTTTTGTTAACCGTGTTTGCATACCTGTGTCTTTGGTCTAATGCCGACTCCATGTTGCTCTCAACTGAACCATCTGAAGCATGACTTATACGCAAGCCCTATAGCACTTTGCCTCTGCGTCTTGACACCTTTGGTCCCAGGAGGGATTTTTCCCGAGTGTCCTTTCTTTGAAAATCAGTCTTTTCCTTGTGCCTCGAACTTGTATGTTTGCAAAACTCATTCCTCCTTTGTAACGTAACATTCTTTTATTCTTTTTCCAAAATTATCGAAAAAGACAAAAAAATCAAATATACCCCAAAAAGAGGAAGGGAAAAGCATTTTCTTTTTATTGGCAGCACAATGAGTCACCCTTGGATAAAGCACATCTGTCTGTTTGTTCATCAAACCCTGGGATTTAATATGACCTTAGGAAGTTGTTCCCACTACATTAAGCTGTGTCCTCCTCCATTTGGCGATTCTTCCAAACATATGGAGAGTTTGCATTGCCTCCTGCCTCGTAAACTTATGTTAATGCCATTTTGCCTAAGTCTCATCATTTGTCATGCTATTGTCCAAGGGAAGTTTTACCAAGCCTGAGTCAACCCCTCTACATTTTGTCTCTTTCCCTCATACCCGGCCATCCTGAAAGTCCAATCAAGTCTTTGTTTGAAATCAATGAAGCCTTCAGTTTGATAATCAAGATTCTCTAGTTCATGACCAACGAGCTGTCGAAGACCTATGGGTAGTGAAGTCGTACACTCATATTACACTCCTACCTGAGTTTTGAATATTTTTAAGTTGTTGCTCGAGCTCTGAAGACCTCATCTCCATCCATCAGGCCTTATCAGCTTCTAGAAGATGGATACTCTACATGTATATCTTTTTTATTTCAAGATGTAGCTCCGTTGTGTATTGCTCATGACTACACTTTATATAGTTATATGACATGGATCTATAGTGTATTTGATTGGTAGCCATGATTTTATTTTATCCTGAGCATGGGTATGCCTGCCTCGATGAGGCAATTATTATTTTGCAGATGACACCTCTCAATTTCTGGTCCCTGGGCTCACTTGTTTGGAACATCGGTGAAGATTGTTAATGTATTTCGGCCATCAAATGATCTTCTGACCTCACACATTAGGGGGCATTTATTATAACCCTAATTTTCACCAGACATGCTTATCTTGCATTAGGCCATCTCATATTCCTTCTTTGCCAAAACATTGTTGAACAACTCTTCTTAAAAACCCCTTTTATAAGACCCACATGCCCTGCTCCATTACTGCACATGTGTACATGCTATCTGACCCAAGACAGCCCACGTGTACCTACAAAAGCAAGGAAAAAGGAAATTTTTTGATGGAACACACAGATTTGGGTAAGTTAACTAAACCTTTCAGCCATGCATGGCCAGTCACTCAACCAAATACCTAGCTTCTGCTAGCCTATAAAAGAAGGGTTAGGGGTCCCATTTGAAAAGAGGAGAATAATAGTAAAGAAACTATACATGATTAAGCATTCCCTTTGTCCCAACCTTTATCCATCCTTGTGCAAAGAGAAGTATAGAGCAAAGTAGTTGGAAGACAGTGGAAGAAGATCCCAGGACCAGGATCGAGGAGTAGTGGCCGACTTTATCATTGTAAGGAATCATTGTGAAGTTAATAAAAGAATTGTTTTTCCCATCCTGCCATATGAGATTGTCGATATTGGAATATTGATTGTATGATTGATTAAATATCTAACCCATTAGTTCATAGATCAAATGCATGTGGATTTCTTTGTTTATCTTTAGTGAATGCAAGTCAGCATTGGGAGGAGAGTGCAGTCAAAGAATGACCAAGCGCGAAAAGGGATCTACATCAAACACGAAAAATAAGGTACGCCAACTTAATCTCTTGAGTCTTGTATTCACATATGAGTAATGGGGTTTAGGCATGGGATGATGGTAAAAAGTAAGAATCTTTAGGTCATTTCTGCATGCATGATAAAACCCTTAGTGCTAGTCCCTGGGAGGGATTTCCCACCCACGACACTAAGCAGAAGAAACATGGTTGGTATGTTGACAGTGGTTGTTCAAAACACATGATAGGTGATAAATACATGTTTCTAACATTAAGAAAGGAAAGATATGGATCAATTTCCTTCGAAAATTATGATTCAGCTAAAATCATTGGAAAAGGCATAGTCAAAATTGGAAACAAGAATACCAAGGTAGAAAATGTTCTATTAGTAGAAGATATGAAACATAATCTTGTAAGTGTGAGTCAAATGTGTGACCAAGGTCATAAATTTATTTTTGATTCACAAAAGTGCGAGATAAGAAAAGAAGGTTCGGGAAAATTGATTGCAACAACTGCAAGAACTTCAAGCAACATATATGTACTAAGTGAAATTGGAAATCAAAAGTGTTGTCTAGGAAAGGAAGATGAAAGTTGGCTATGGAAAAAAATAATGGGTCACATACACTTTGATAAAATTGTCAAATTTAGCAAAAAAAAAGAAATTAGAGAAATGCCCCAGATTACGAAACCAACCAATACCTTATGCAAGCAATGCCAACAAGGAAAGCAAACAAAGACTAGGTTTAAATCAAAATAATATTCAACAACAAGACCACTACAAATTGTGCATATTGATCTAGTTGGACCAACTACAACGAAGGGTTTAAAAGGTGATAAACACTTTATGTTATTAGTTGATGATTATACAAGAATGATTGTAGTTTTCTTTCTCAGGAATAACTCAGAATCTTTTGAAAACTTCAAGGTATACAAGGAATTGGTTGAAAATTAAATGGATTCAAAAATCAAATGTTTGATATCTGATAATGGAGGAGAGTTCACTTCAAAGGAATTTATGGACTATTGCAACAAGCATGGAATATTAAGGAAATTCTTTGTTGATAGGATACCTCAACAGAATGGAGTTGTTGAAAGAAAGAACAGGACAGTACAAGAAATGGCTCGAACAATGTTAATGGATTCCAAATTGATAGATATATTTTGGACACATGTAGTTCATACAATGGTTCACATTCAAAACATAGTAATGATCATAAACAACACTGACAAAACTCCCTACGAGCTATGGAAAGGAAGACCAACAAATGTGAAGCACTTCAGAGTCCCTACGAGCTATGGAAAGGAAGACCAACAAATGTGAAGCACTTCAGAGTATTTGGAAGAAAATGCTACATCAAAAGAGAAGATGGAAGAATGGGAAAGTTTGACTCTCGTGTGGAAAAAGGAGTACTTTTTGGCTACTCAAGTACAAGGAAAGCATATAAGTGTTACAGTCTGAGGTTGAAAAAAGTTGTGTAAATCATCAATGTAACAATTGATGAAACAGGTGGACGAAAATTAAAGGAAGAAAAAAATGAATCAATGGAACAACTTTATGAAGAAGAAGCAGAAGATGAATAAGAAGTATAAAGGGAAGATGAAGAGGATCAGATAGAATTAGAAGAGAAAGTTCAGCAAGTGCCTCCAAAGACACCTAGAAAATGAGTACAAAAGAATCATCCTTCAGATAAGATTATCGGAAGCAAAAATGCAGGAGTTGATACTAGAAGAAGAATCCATTCAATAGATCAAACATACCTATCACTTTCATCTACTATTGAACCAAATAGTTTTGAAGAGGCCAGCAATGATGAATTTTGGAATAAATCCATGGATGAAGAATTGGATCAAATAGAGAAGAATGACACTTTGGAATTGGTTCCAAGACCAAATAATAAGAGTGTGATTGGCACAAAGTGGGTATTCAAAAATAAATTGAATGAATATGGATAGGTTACAAGGAACATAGATAGATTGGTATGTAAAGGATACACACAGGTTTAAAGAATCAACTTTGAAGAGACATTTGCTCCAGTTTCCAGAATTGAAACAATCTGATTGCTCCTAGCTTATGCATGCTCCAAGAATATTAAAGTGTATCATATGGATGTGAAATCTACTTTTTTGAACAAGAAACTCAAAGAAGAAGTATACATTGAACAACCAGAAGGATTTCAATTGTCATAGAACATAGGTTATGTGTGTAAATTGAAGAAGGCCTTGTATGGTCTAAAACAAGCTCCTAGAGCATGCTAGCTCCTCAGCAGACCGGAAGAGCGTCGTGTAGGGAAAGAGTGT
>CBVK0100302530.1:0-30370 GCA_900067695.1 Picea abies | reverse complement strand
TCTTCCGATCTCACATGTAGGGTTGACCTTACAATTTTGGGCAGATGTTGTAGATATTGTTGTTTACTTGATAAACAAAGGACCTTAAAGTTATTTGGATGGTGGCATTCCATAGGATTCATGGACAGGTAAAAAGGTAAAATATTCATTTCTCAAGACTTTTGGTTGTGAAGCATTTGTCCATATTGATAAAGAAAATAACTTTTGGTTGTGAAGCATTTGTCCATATTGATAAAGAAAATAGAACAAAGCTTGAAGAAAAATCCAAGAAATGTGCATTTATTAGATATGGTGTTAATGATTTTGGTTATCACTTATGGGATTATGAAAATAAAAAAATCATTAGGAGTAGAGATTTCTTATTCAATGAGAAAGTCATGTATAAATATCAATTGTAGGGAAGGAAACAGGAAGAAGACAAACATGATTACACAGTGCTTGATAAGATCACTGAAAAATAAATTCCAAAGGTACCAAAAAATCAAAATGTACAACAACAAGAGAAACAGGTACCTCAAACTCCTACAAGTGTTTTTAGAAGATCTATCAGTTTGAGTAGACCCCCTGAATGATACTCTCCATTGTATTATTTATTGTTGACTGATTCTGGTGAACTAGAAAGTTATGAAGAGGAAACGTAGGTAGACACTAAAAGGAAGTGGGAGAAAGGAATGAAAGAGGAAATGGATTCCTTGGTAAATAACTAGAATTGGGACTTGGTTCAATTGCCTAGAGGAAAAAAAGCATTACAGAATAAATGGTTTTATAGGTTGAAGGAAGAAGATGGAGGTAAAAAACGATACAAAGCTAGACTTGTTGTAAATGGGTTTGCACAAAAGAAAGGTATAGATTTTGATGAAATATTTTCTCATGTTGTTAAAATGATTTCAATTGGGACTATTTTAAGTCTTGTGGCAGTAGAATATTTTCATATTGAATAGTTAGATGTAAAAACAAATTTTCTCCATGGGGATTTGGAGGAAGAGATTTATATGCAGCAACCAGAGGGGTATGAGGTCAAAGGGAAGGATAATTTGGTATGTAGGTTGAAGAAGATATTGTATGGCCTAAAGAAATCTCCAAGGCAGTGGTATTTGAAGTTTGACAGGTTTATGACAGAACAAGGTTATGGCAGATGTCATTCTGATCATTGTGTTTATTTTAAAAGGCTAAAAAATGGAAGTTATATTATATTTATAGTGTATGTAGATGACATGCTTGTTGTAGAGTCTAATATGCAGGATATAAATGTGCTCAAGAAGAAATTAGCTAATTCATTTTCGATGAAGGATTTGGGTGTTGCAAAGAAAATCCTTGGTTTGAGAATAACAAGAGATGGAAAAAATTGCAAGTTTACATTGTCTCAGGGTGAGTACATAGAGAAGATGTTGGAGAGGTTTAGAATGCAGAATGAAAAACCAGTTAGTACACCTTTGGCGAGCCATTTCAAATTAAATAAGGGAATTTGTACCTAGACAAAGGAGGAGATAGAATACATGTCCAGGGTCCCTTATTCATTAGCAATTGGCAGCTTGATACATGTGATGGTTTGCACAAGACGAAATATTTCACATGCATTGGGAGTTGTGAGAAGGTATATGAACAATCTAGGTAAAGAACATTGGGAGGTATTAAAGTGGATTCTCAGGTATTTGAGAGGTACTTCTACTAACTCATTATGTTTTTGAGGTTCATAAATTATTCTACAATGATATTTTAATTCAGATATAGCAGGTGATAAAGATAGCAGGAGGAGCACCACAGGGTGTGTTTTTACTGTAGGTGGAACACAATAAGTTGGATTTCAAAAATACAAAAGGTTGTTGCACTTTCAACAATAGAAGCAAAGTATGTTGTTGCTACAGAGGCTAGTAAAGAAATGATTTGGTTAAATAGGTTTATGGAGGAATTGGGAAAGAGGCATGAGAACAACATATTGTATTGTGACAGTGAGAATGCCATTCATCTTGCAAAGAACTCGAACTTCCATTCAAAGACTAAGCATATACAAATCAGGTACCATTTCATATGATCTGTCTTGGAAGATGGAAATTTGAAGTTGGAAAAGATACATAATAGCCAGAATGCTACAAACATGTTAACAAATGGAGTAACCTGGGAGAAATTGATTTCTTGCTTAGTTTCAATTGGTCTTCAAGAATGAAGGTGAAGATGAGAATTTTTATAGGTCCAAGGTGGATCATAGTCCAGTAGGTACAACAATAGAGGAGTTGTTGTGATTAGTCTCCAAGTGGGAGATTGTTGGTTATGGAGCCTGATTATCTTCCCAATTCAGAGGTATTTGTTTCCAATTGTGTTTATACCCTATGAAGACTATACACCCCTCCATGCGGGGGTGTTTCAAGGGGGATTGCATCCCTCGAAGGAAAAAATGCCTTGTAAATGTATATTGTAATTTAATAGTCAATTTGGACCGTTCATTATAAGGTTGTAGATCTGACGGTAGAAGTTATGTTATGGTTTTTCTCCCTAGAAGGAAACCCTATTTTATGATGGAATGTGTTGTGACTATGTATGTGTATGATTATTGTATTATGAGAGAGGAGACTGTGAGAGAGAGGAGACTGTGAGAGGAAGAAGAGGAAGTTACAGTGGGTGTGTTGTAGGTTGCATCCCTTCATTTTGTTGGATAATAAAAAGGAAGGCCCTGACAATTTGTCTAGTGGATGTAGCCCACACTGGGTGAACCACGTATATCTATGTCTCTATTGTATTGTGTATCTTATGTGTTTTATTTACGCAATTGTCTTATGTTATTTATCTATGATCCTATTTTTATAACATGAACGTTGTCTTCACATCCATCTATTCTGTTTCGAGATCAAATGATGCACCTAGAGACATTAGTACTCTAATGGAAGTTAATTTTGCAACATGGGAAAAAATATGACCAAATTTGACTCCCTCGACTTGGGAATAACCTTTCGCTACTAGTCGAGCTTTGGAATTCTTGACTTGTCCTGTTGCATTCATATTCTTCTTGAATACTGATGGGTGTTCTATATGCACTAAAAACACAGTAAAAACCCTTAATTAAATTGTCAACCCGGTGTAAGTAAACTTAGAGTTGTAGAAAAATATATGCCAAAGGTAGAAGGTTGGTAGGAGTGTAGACTAACTAAGGAAGGCAACTATATAAGGCTAATCTACTCAAGAAAAACTATCTAATGAGAAAACCCTACTAAGAAACTTTAAACTAAGTAACCTAAGTACTTTTGGGCCAAGGGTCGATGTATAGTTCCTAAGAAAGAAAATGAAAGCTCCGTGTAAAGAAAACTAGTTTAACAATAAGCAAAAGCAAACTAGTTTAACAATAAGCAAAAGCAAAATACTAAGCATAATAAGAAAATGAAAAAAGAAAACTTCTTTAACTTGCCAACCTACATTCAATGAGAAACTACCCTATGAAAGTAAATAAATAAGCAAGTAAGCAAAAGCACCTATCTAACCTATTAAAGAAAATAGACAAGTAAGAAAAGACACCTAACTAATCTACTAAAGAAAAAGACAAGTAAGCAAAGGCAACTAACTATCCTACTAAAGCAAAAGACAAGTAAGCAAAGGCAACTAACTACTGCAAGAAAAAATTCTCATTGAACAAATATCTAGCCTAAGAGGCAAGTGGACTAAATGCCTAATACAAAACTATTTCTCTTGCATGAAAGGAAATTTAAATGCTCAATGCAATGCATGAAAGGAAATCAATTCTATTGAAAGCAATAAATACTAACAAATAATTCTTGAGCAAACTACTATCTAATCTATCAAAGCAAAGTCTATATATCCTATAGCAGCAAATAAGACTATTTCCTAAGCTATGAAAGAAAGAAACTATATCTATGAAAGCAAGAAAACTATTCTTTAACCTATGAAAATTCAAATATAATGTTGGTGGTTGTGTGAATGCCTTTGGTGGTGAAGGATGATATCTCGATGACACTTGATAACAAAGGACAATTCCAATGGTATAAGCTCAACACTAATCTCGATGGAAAAATGAAAGGTGTGGAGTAAACAATCCAATGAAAACTTAGCCATGATAAAAGCAATGTTAAATACCCTGCATATTCATGTATAAACCATCAACAACATAACAAGATCATCATTATTTAACTAAGAAATTTAATTGCATTTTAATCTATGAAAGGAAATTGCGTAAAACAAAACTATGCTATGTCTACTCTAATCATTCAAACTGCAATAAAGAAATAATTAAAAAGTGATATTAAAAAGTAAATTAACAATCTATATTAACCAACAACTAATTAAATGAAATCTATATAAAACTGAAGTAAGCAAGTTGTAACTAAAAACTGAAATTAAATCTATCCATCCACCAATCCTTGTCAAAAGAAAACCCAAATTAAAAGTATGTTCCATTCTAATTAAAAATCTGTTCTAAACTTGACATTAAAATTATAAAAGAAAGCATTATTTAATATCTACTTTGCACACGAGGTTAGTATAAAGAGAGGGAGACTTCTAATTGCACACATGGTTAATATAGAGACTTGCAAGCCTGTTCCTAATCTAAAATCAATGTATGCTAATATGTATCAACATCTAACCTGAAAAGAGAAGCAAAACAATTAAGCTACAACAAATTAATTAACTAAATAAAAATATACATGTACATGAAATAAGAAAGAGTAATTAAATTAGGAATTGCATAAACAGACATAAGAACAGTCACCAGACTGTTGGTGCCCCCCCAGCAAGTCATGGCTACCTCCTACAAGCACACCATGAACTTAACAAGGCAAATTCACCATGAAAGCTTGAAAATGTAGTTCTAGCACAATTCTGGGAATGTAAAATACCAAAACAGAGAAAAACGAATGTGTCTCTAATCTAATGGCTCTTCTACTGGATTAACAATCTACTGACCATCCTATCAGTATTTATAAGCTTACAACCCAAGTGTTTGGCCACAGGAGGGTTGAACCACTTCTAAATTCAGCAAATTACAATAAATGATGCCCTAACAGATAAAACGGAGCAAGCTAATAATCGCCTTCTTTGGACAACTGAAACTAAGTTGTCTATATCTTAGTAGCTGGAGGGGATAAGGACAAACAAAACCCATGTTCCCGATTCGCCCAACATTGGCCGCCAATTCCATGACCGCCAACTCGCCTTCCATTTCTGTGCAATACAGAATGTTGGAAGGAGTGTCGGATCGAGTGTCGAAACGAGTGCCGAATCAAGTGTCGTAACTAGAAACATAGTGCGTTTTTGCCCTGTAACACCAAAAAACGTGAATTAGCTCTTGGAAACCATAAAACATGATGAATTATACTTGATTCAATCATTAAACATGAATTACACGTACCTTATGGCGTTCATACCATTTTATCATGAAATTATTCAAAAATCTCCTTTAAAAAATGAAAAACACATATGTACATGCGACAAAAGTGTATAATAAATGTCATAAAAGTGACATATCTCGGGCCCAACAAATACCCATTTTCTACTGGCGGGATTTCTTTCAATAGTTAACTTGACTAAATCCCATGTCCCATTCTTCTGCAAGGATTCCATCTCTTCAACCATGGCGTCCTTCTAGAGTTTACCCTCTGCCGAGTTGATTGCCTCACCGAACGACTTGGACTCATCGTTAATGGAAGTTAACACATATGTGGAACATAAGTTAGGCATAATATACCTTTATACTAGTTTTGTTATTCTTTTTTACCTCCTTGAAACCAGAGTCTATTGTTCCACCTCTTCCTTAGATTCAGTCGACTCATCTGAATCATCTGAATCATACCTCAGTTCAAACCACACCATCTCAAGATTATTCTCAGTCTTAATAACTTCCTTAGGCTCGGACTTACCTATGAATTCTCTGAAGACCACATATCGATTGTACATTGTTCTCCTTGATGCATGATCCCATAGCTTATATCCTTTCATTCCTTCTTTGTACCCAATGAAAATACATTTGAGTGCCTTATTGTCCAGCTTTCTCCCTTTTTCCTTGGGAACATGCACAAATGCATCACAGCCAAATACTTTGAGATTTGAAACTAAAGGATTCTTACCTGACCATACCTCATGTCGAGTCATGTAGACTAGTGCCGACAAAGGAGATAGATTCACCAGATGTCTTGCAGTGTTGACTACCTCCACCCATAATTCTTGTGCGAGCCCAACACCACTGGGCATGCTCCTTGCCTTATCCATCAACATTTTGTTCATTCTCTCAGAAAATCTATTTTTTTGTAGGGTATATGGTGTGGTATTTTGGCGCGCTATGCCACACTACTTACATAATCAATCAAATTGTTTCCACATAATTCACTACTGTTTCCAGTTCTTAGCACCTTAATCTTCTTATCTATCTGGTTTTCTACAAGAGCTTTAAACTCTTTAAATTTCTCGAAAACCTTTTATTTCATCCTCAGGAAATATATCCATGTATTCCTGGAAAAATCACCTATGAAGGAGACATAATATGGGGATCCACCAAGTGAAAGCACTGAAACTGGGCCAAACACATCACTATGCACCAATTCTAGAATCCCATTTTCCCTTGTCACTCCAGATGGGAACCTTACCTGACTTTGTTTTCCATATATGAAATGTTCACAAAAGTCAACTTCTAAACCACATTCAAGAAAACCTTCGACCATACCTTTGTTGTGCATAGCTCGAAGTCCTTTTTCTCCATTTTGTCCCATCCTCTCGTGCCATAGAATGGTTGGGTCAATTTATCATGTCTTGATGAGTTTTATTGTATTGACTTAGCCCGAGTTGTTTCGATTTGAGTCAAATTCGAGTCGACTTTAGGAACAATGATTTTGTTGCATCCAGTTGAGTTGAAATTTTCTAATAACTTGTATAGGGTTCCAATCCAAACTCCTTTCATTAAGACCATCACACCTCTAACTACCTTGCATGAATCCTTCTAAAATAGAGTATGCACTCTAGCATCACTCATCTTACTAACATATATTAGGTTTCTTGCCAAAACCAAAATGTGTAGCACACCTGGTGTTGGTCCTAAAGTCTACACCTGACTACTAAAGGGCAGATCTAGGCCACCTCACATTATGAGTGGTTGGTTTTTTTTTATCTATGGGTCTGTTAGAGGGTTGTTTTACCAAGATATGAGCATGAATGGCTTGGCCAAATGACACAGATGAGGGTCCTCCTTGGCTGGTGGCACGCTAAAGACAAACAAGTGAGACAATAAAGGTAAGAAACAAAGGAAAACAACAAACCATTCAAGGAACAATCTGTTGCTAGAAGTTTAAGTCTTAAAATATCATTTAAAGGAATTAAACATGTACCAAAAACATAGTTACTCCCATAGGTTGCAATAAAAACAAATCTTCATCAAAGCATAATTGTTCTCACAGGTTGCATATTTTTTTTTTGAATAAAAAGAGCAGAGCCTAATATATTAACTTTTCAAAAAAAGGAAAACCAAATACACCTTGTCTGCCAACTGTCTCGTCGGGTAAGAGTTAACTGAGAGAGCTAGCTATCTATGCAGACAATGAGAAATAAAAAATGGTTGCCATTTGTCTTGCCTGAAGGAAACCAAGACATTTGGAAACCATTGGTCTAAGAAAAAACCTTTAGTATTTGAGTTACAACATAATGGCACTTTGTTAGGACTAGCATGAGGGAAACAGAGGAAAAAAACTAAAACTGTTAACTATGATATTTACTCGCTGGTCTCTGCATCATCCATGTTGTCTTCGTCATCCTTCTCATCTACCTTGGCTATCAGCACAAAGGGTTGAGCACACGTCGGGCAACGTTGACTTGGCGATGTGTTGGAGTAGACATCGTAGAGAAGTTCGACGTGTTGGCTTATGAGACTGGTGTAGTGGATTAGGTCCTCCACCAATCTCCTTAATTCAAATATTAACTTCAGGTGGTCCAGGTGGAGGAGTGGCGGTTGGACACACCCTTCCTCTTGCATGACATAAATAGGACATGGCATAGGAGCTATGCCACCCTCCCTAACCAGACTATCCCTCGTCGGTGCATGTTCAGGACTAGTTTCCTTAGCCTTGGCGGCCTCTTTTCTTCCTAGGTCTCCTTTTGGAGTGATCAAAATATGGACCAGGGGGACAAAAATTTGCTCAATTTTCAAAGTGCTCGGATTGCGATGAAAATGGTGCCATTGCGTCCGTCTCGTCTTCATGATTCCGGCAGTATATTTACTTTCGCAAACGAAGTCCGTATGGAGGAGATATCGCGATCTGTCCGCCAAGCCAAACAGGCAAAAATTTGATGCTGACTGTACCTGTCTGTACAGTCCGTACAGGACACGTGGTAGGACCATACAGCATACGTGGCATGTCCATACAGGACACGTGGTGGCTCCAGGGTGTGACACATGTCATGCATTTTTGGACTTTTCAGCGTACGGTTTGACCAATTCGGAGGTGACACGTGTCACCACTGGATGGGTGACACGTGGCACAGGATGACGTCAGCATCCTACGTGTCGGTTGACGTGGCAGGATGATGCAGCAGGTGACTGGACCGTACGGCGATGACATGGTAGTTGTTGGTTGGTTGATGTTGACGAATCAGGCATTGACACGTGTCATTTATGGGCGAATGGTATGAGGACACGTGGCCCAATCCAGGGGCGCCACGTGTCCCTCGTTTATTGGTTATTGGGTTTGCATAAAAAAGTTTTGCATGTCACCGGATGGATTCGAACCGACAACCTCCTCCACGCACAACATTTTCGCACGACCGCCCGGCCAATAGGCCCCCATTTGTTGCTTGTTATATTAATGGGAAATAATTTATTTATGTTTAACATTTTGTATAATGGGCGGGGGCTCGGGCCAGGGCTAAGCCCCGGCCCGTGGGCATTGGTATAGTGATATGACCATACATTATAATTGCACGTGGGGTATGTTGTAACCTGTAACCATATTGTATGTGACCATATATTAAAATATGGCGCGGCCCTTTTATATCAACATTTATAACCATATTATATGGTATAACCGACCGTTATATGCGCATTAATTATGGTTTATTCCGTGTTTAAATAATGCATTGGGTTTATAACCATGTAGCCCGTGGTTTCATTACCATTTGACCCTAGTTTGGGCGCGGTTGTGTGGTTGTGCCCATTACAACGGTGCTAACCACCTTTTTGATTTAGCCCGAGGTCGTATGGACCATATGCCCGAGTGCTAGGCGGTTGGTGGCTGGAGGCGCCCTAACCATCCTACAGTTTGCACAGTTATTCAGAACTGCTCGATGCCAGGTTTAAACGCACGTTTTGGAGCGTGTTCCAGGTTAATGCACACAGAGGTGCGTTTTGTAGAGCCAGTTCCAGCAAAGTGGAAGGAGGAAAATGGAGGAGGCCTAAATTCTTCATCTGTTGGCCGATTGAGGTGCCGTAAAAGCCCAGCCAGGGGTTTTTGGACATGATGGATCCATTGGTGCCATTTTCACAGCCATTGGAAGACTTCTTCTGCAAGTTTTTCACCATTGAAGTTTCAGCAAGCTCTAGGGAGCTTGAAGCCCTCTTTGATGGAGGACATGGTTTGGTGAGCCTATGTTTGTTTTCTGTGATTGAATAATCATTTTTGGATAATTGATATGCTCTGAACACATTGGGACAGGTTTCAGAGGCTGTTGAGGACTTTTACAGGTGTTTTTTCCAAAGAGAAGCTCAGGGAAGCTTACGGCCACATGTAGAAGAGGTCATGCTCGGATGAGCCATGATCCGTTTTCAGAGTTCTATTAGTCATTTTTGGGGTTTTTATGTGTTTTGATCTCAATGGTACAGTTTTTTTTTCCATTGGAGTTGAGCAACAGCTTGTAAAAGAACTTTTGACTAATTAATCCCATAGAG
The DNA here is from genome assembly GCA_900067695.1 of Picea abies. Classification (NCBI taxonomy): domain Eukaryota; kingdom Viridiplantae; phylum Streptophyta; class Pinopsida; order Pinales; family Pinaceae; genus Picea; species Picea abies. Next base: position 20,502 of record CBVK0100302530.1, on the reverse strand, counting down.
CCAAGTCCATTATGGAGGCTCAAGGAGATGTAGCCCGGAGGGGGGTGAACTCCTTTATCATGTTGTGATTGTTCTGAGTTTGATGGTTTATTTGCTGCAAGTTGTGTTGCTGTGTATTTATTTCAAGTACATATTTAACCATCTAAAAGAACATTTGCTCACACATAAGCATTTACAAGAAGATACATGAACTTAACACATAAGTTTATTCTGCATATTTATACACATGAAGCAAGGTCCTGTAAAGTTTATTTTAATGAAGTAGGGGTGCTTGCATAGCATAACAAGTTAGCCTTCTATTTTCAGATCATGGAGGGATCTCTTATGCACCTGTGGTCATTTCTACATCCATTTCTTCCGAAACTTCTTCAATAATGTAGCAGGGAGGGGATTCTCCCAATTGGGATTCTCCTCTGTGAGGGCTATGATGTTCCTAATGGCCCGCATAGTGGTTTCCCCTGGAAATCATGTTGGCAGATTACAGTTGTCTGCAACTGTAAAGAGCAAGTGTTCTGGGGGGACTTGAATGGGTTCGTCCAGGAAAATTTCTTCTATATAGGCCATGGAAGGCATTCCAGGCCTCCTACTTTTTCAGGCGAGTTGCGTCTGTGCCATGGACAATGCCCGCTCAAAATTTTGTTGTCTCTTTCAACACGTAGCAGAAGCATACTAGGAATCCCCCTTGTGGGGCTTACCTCGTTCCCTCGACTTGTGGAGGTGCCAAACAGTGGCCCGAGCAGCATTGAGGCAGCTACAGTCACACCAGATCTCAAGGACGCCCAATTTCTACGGCTCCAACTCGAAATGAGTCCCGTCCCTTCCAAAAGTGGATAAATTCATGAGCAGTAATGTGACCAGACCCGCCATTAAGGCCATTTGCTGAGTGCTCTGTGATTCCATTCCCTTCACGCGCATGAGAGGTCTTGGCTCATCATCTTGGATGATCCGGCTTTTTCCCATCCTTAATGGTGAGGGGATGGAAGATGCTGGCCTATATTTAAGGCTTGGCCAAGAGTTGTACAACGTGGCACCTCTGTGTGAGGTGGCACCCCATCCGGGGTTGGGTAATCCTTGTTGGCAAGGCGTTGACACCGGGTGGAGAGTTCTGTAATTTCTAAGATGTGAGGATCCCAGTAGATGATTTCCCTCTCCGTTGTTACCCCTTCATTTTCTAAGCAATCCGCTAGACTGTTCACATCCCTTTTCACATGGAAGGGTATGATACTGAGATTGGGTTTGAGTATGGTGCCAAATTCCTCTAACAGTCCCAACAATCTCCAGCTGGGTGGGACTTTCCTTAGATGTTCCCCATGGAGAATCTTAGTAATTAGTTGGATGATGATTTGAGAGTCCCCTTCCAAAATGATTTTGAGGAAGTGGTTGTCAATTGTTGCTTGTATGCCCCGGAGGAGGGCAATCAGTTCAATGGCATTGTTTGTGCTTTCCCCAATAAAACCTGCCACAAGGTAGAGGATTTGGCCATCTGAGTTTCTAAGGGTGGATCCAAATCCTGTTGGTCCTGGATTTCCTTTGGAAGCCCCATCAAAGTTGACCTTTATAAAACTTACTAGAGGGGGGGGACTAGGTAGTTGGGCTGCTTCTTCGGTGATTGATTGAATTTACCATAGGCTGATTATTCAAGCTAAGTTGCCAGTGCTGGAAAATGCACTACTCCTCCGAATCACATTTCATGTCCTCTAGCTTCCAAGTTTTACTTCGGATTGTTTCCCGTATGATCTTGACTATTTGTCCCCAGATTAGGTCTAGAGTGGAAGCCTTGGAGTGGAATATTCTTTTATTTCGTTCCTTCCAGATTTTCCAAAGAGTGAATCTTGGGAGTAGTAGCCAAATGTGGGCGAGAATGGGATTTTTAAAGGAGAGAAAGTCCCAATTTTTTATTGTATCTCTGATGTTATTCCTGTTTCGATTCATCCTACGCATCACTTGAGCTCCTTGGTCCCAAATCCACTGGCTGAAAGGACATCTATTGAAAAGATGTTCCAAGGTTTCCTCTTGTTGTTGACATAAGGGGAAGATTGATGGCCCAATGAAGCCTCTTTTTCGAAGATTATCCCAAGTGAGGATACCGTTATGGAATATGAGACATAGAAAGGTTGAAACCTTTGACCACAAGAAGGGGCTCCAAACCTTGTTCTAGATATTCTCCTTGTCATGATTCTGGTGATTACCTTGTAGATAGTAGGCTTGTTTGACTGAAAAGTTACTTGTAGTGGAGTGACCCCATCTAAGAATGTTTGGGCCTTCTCCTGTGGGGATTTTCCCGTGGTTGCAATAATGCTACCAGACATGAAGGTCCAAGCTCTCTGGGATCTGTAGCTCCCAGGTGGAAGTCCTCCATTGACGCCAGGGAAGATTTCTATCTACAGGTCGCCAAAGATCCTTTACATGCTAAAAGGTGTCTGGATTAAGTAGTTTCCCGAGGGGGCTTAGCTCCTCTATCTGACCTAAAGTTTTTTTCTTTTGCCATGAGTCCTGCTAGAAAAGTGCACTTTCCCCATTCCAAATCTTCCAGAAGGAGTTTTTTTGAACCAACTCCCTGTTTAGCTAGGTTGTGTTCCAGATGTTGGATCCATGAATCTGGTTGTTTTGACAGATGAGTTTGTTTGCACTCGTGTTTGGAGCATACTTTTGTTTCCAAATTTGTGCCCAGAGCGCAGTGGGGTCCTTTAACCACCTCCACCACATTTTAGCTCCCATGACTTGGTTGAGTTTCCCTGGGTCTCGAAGTCTCAGCCCTCCCCACAATTTGGGCTTGTAGAGCTTATCTTAGCCAACTAGTGCCCACTTCTTGTTCAGTTGGTGTCCATGCTAAAGGAAGTTTCTCTGGAGGTTTCAGATGGCTCTGATGACCTTCTTAGGCATTTCCATGGATGTAAATAGGTAAGTAGGCAAGGTTTTCAGAACTGACTTAAGAAGCACCAACCTTGTTGCAATGTTGAGGGGTCTGAAGGTCCAGTTGTTTAGCCTATTGAAGATGGAGAGAAGCAGGTTGTCCCAAGAGATGGATCTTGTTGGAGATCCCGTGAGGAGAATGCCTAGGTATTTGGATGGAAGGGAGCTCTTGGGTATGCCTAGGAATCTTGAGATATGATTCTAAACCACTATCGGAGTGTTGAAAAATTAGAGTTTGGATTTGTCAAGGTTGAGGGTCATGCTTGAAGCTTCCACAAAGTCAAAGAGGATGGAGTTAAGCTTGGTGTCTTCTCGAGTGATGGGTGTATTCATGAGGAGGGTGTCATCAAATAATTTGATATGCGAGGGTGGTGGTTGAATATTGTGTAAGGGTGGCCCCCTAAGGGAGACTTCCAGTACCGTTGTCTTGATGTAACGTCCTAGGCCTTCCGCCATGAGAATGAAGAGAAAGGGAGAAAGAGGGTCTCCTTGTCTTACGCCCCTGGAGGGAGTGAAGGGTTAGGAGGGAACCCCATTTACTAGGATAGAGAAGAAGGCTGACGAGGTTAGTTTCATGATCCAGTTTACCCAGTGATGGTCAAATCCAAAGGCTTCTAGCATAAAGCGAAGGTACTGCCAGCTGACTCTATCAAAATCTTTTGAAAGATCGAGTTTAATAAGAATACCTGGGGTTTTAGTCGTCTTGAGAGAGTGGATTACCTCGTGAGCTAGAATGACACTGTCCATGATTTGTCATCCTTCTACATAGCCTGCATGTTCCTTGGAGATGATGAAAGGCAGGATTGGCTTAAGACGTGTAGCAATCACCTTTGTAATGATTTTGTATATGACATTGCAGAGTGAAATTGGTCTATATTTCTTGGGATGTGTCACCTGTTCCTCCTTCGAAATTAGAGTGAGGAAAGTTGCATTGAGGGCTGATAAGACTTGGTCAGAGGTTCGAGATTCCTCCACGACCTGCCTGACCTCTTCCTTGATTAGATCCCAACAATGGTGGAAGAAGTCAGTGGTGAAGCCATCTGGGTCGGGTGCCTTACCTGGAGGAATTCCTTTAACTACCTGATCCACTTCTTCTTGAGTAATGGGTCTCATTAGTGCTTCATTCTATTCTAGAGTCACAAGGGAGGGTATATACCCAGTTACCCTCTGAATTGTTGTAGTTTTGTGCCCATTGGTTTTCGTTAGGAGATCCTTGTAGTAGGTGTTTAACTCTTCAACTATTTGGGTGTGTTCCCTGATTGGGTTTCCTTGAGCATCTTCCAAATGTGTTATTCTATTGATGTAGCAGCAGCGCACCATGGCTCTATGGAAGAATTTTGTGTTCCTCTCACCTGCCACTGGACACTGGATTTCTGTCGCCACAAAATTTCCTCTTGTTTTTTCCTTTCTTCTAAACTGGCTTGGAGCTCTGCTTCCTCCTTCATTAGGGTTGTTGTTCTAGTCCCTGAAATGAAGATTTCCTGTAGCTCTACTAGTCTGTTTTCAATATCCCACATGCTTTGAAATATATTTCCAAAAGTTTTCTTATTCTAGAGCTTCAGTGAGTTTTTAAAATTTTTAAGACACTGTTGGAATTTTTACATGCAAGTACCATAGTCTATTTCTGCTTGGGCCCACCAAGAAATTGCGAGATGATGAGAGTCAGGGTGTGATAGCCAAAATTTCTCAAATCGAAAGGGTTTGTGTTGAGGTGCGGTCCATGTTTCTAGGAAGAAGGTGACCGACCAATGGTCTGATCCTACCCTTGGGAGAATGAGGCTCTCCATGTTTGGATCCCTTTCTAGTAATTCTTCCACTACAAGGAATTGATCCAGATGACAGGCCACTTGCTAGTGCCCCGATCTACGGTTGGACCAGGTGAAGGTTCCATTGTGATTTTCTATATCTACTAGATTTAGCGAATCTATGAGGGTTTTGAACTTACCTTTGTCTAGCTCCAGTCGCTTAGTCCCTCCTTTTTTCTCCTCTAGCATCAGGATCATGTTGAAGTCGCCACCTAGGATCTAGTTGGGCATACTCAATAGGGTTTTGATATGATCTATTCAATTCATGAGACTATCCTTGTCCTGCTGACTCTGAGGTCTGTAAACGTTTGTGATGTCACCTTCCTGAGCTGACCCTGTGATCATGAAATGGGTTGTGAGTGTACCAATGGTAGAGAAAGGTTCGCTTAGGGTGACAGTGTTGGGGTTCCATAAGATGGTGAGTCCCCCTGACACTCCTGTGGATCCGGTGTGCATGGATTCACACCCACGCCAGCTTTCCTGGAAAATAGTTTATGCTTCCCTTCTAGCACATTTTGTCTCCTGTAGTAGCAAGATGTCTAGATTTTCTGCTTGGATCGAGTCTCATAGGATCCTTTGCTTGGATCTATTGTTAAGTCCCCTAATGTTTTAGGTGATGATATTCATCATAATGGTTGTTGGTTTGGGTGGAGGTATCCCTCCGAGAGCTTTTGGATCTGCCCAAAATTGAGCATGAGGTTTCCTACCTCCTTGATAAGTTGTTGGGCTAACTTCCATCCTCTTCTTTTGTTTTCCCGAGGTATCTTCTTTGAGTCTGACCTGGGATCTGTGGCTATACCCAACTTGGCTATGGATCCTGTGGTGGAATCAAGAAAAAACTTTGTGGACTTTGCAGAGTTTTTCTTCAGGGAGGGCTTGCAGATCCTTTTGATTGAGAGCTTCTTCCAATTTTTCAAGATCTATGCCTACTAGGTCACGATCATCCAAATGCATGTGGATGTCTATATCCATGGCACCCCACTCTTCTGGGTTGTCCTCATTGGTTTGTATTGATGAAGGTGTAGCTTGGTTCTTCCCTTTTGCCTATTTTTTTTGCTTTGTGCAGATCTTTGATCTCTTCATATTTTGATAGTTGGTTTAGGATCTCATAGGAGTTTTTGGTCAGGACTTTGGGGCTGGGATCTAGATGTTGTTTATTTGGAGGGTTTTTCCACTTGCCTGTGACCGTGATGAATCCATCTTTCTACTTGGCCTCGTTGGCTTTGGTTGCTTGGATATTCAGTGGAAAATCTCTAAAGAGGTGGCCATGTTCATGACATTTCCTGCAACAGAAAGAAATGTGTTCATAATCCAACGTTTTTTTCCAGTCCTCGTCTTGATATTCCAGAGTGACAGATCCAGGAAGAGATTTGGAGATGTCCATGTATACACATATTCAGGCATATGAGGTGTATTTTCTTTGCTTTCTGGCCTCCGATGATTTGACATAGTGCCCCACTGTGTTTCCTATTCCCATGAGGATTTCCTCCAACCAAAACTCTTGGGGCAAAGAGTAAAGTCATATCCAGACTGGAGCCATTGTAAAATATTCCTTGTCCGGGTTGAATCTGTATGTCCATAAGCGTAGAAATAGCCCAGTCGAGTTGTAGAAGTATGAACCATTTTCAAAGATTATGTCCTTATCTTCCAAGTTGTAAAGGATGATTGTGAAAAATCCTTTGGATCTTAGTTGAACCTCGTAATCTCCTTTAGGGTTCCACCAGTGTTTGATCCATCGATTTAGGTCGCGTTCAGATGGCCATAATCCCAGGAACTTGCCTATGAGGGCATGCTCTCGCATGAACTGAGTGTGTTCACCCACCCTTGTTGAGATGATGAGATATCTTGGGGGTTTGTCAGATTATGGGATGCATTTTCCCAACTCCCAGCCATGAGGTGATTTTGGATGGGACGTTCCTTCTTCCACATCCATCTCTTTCTAGAGCCCTTGTTCTCTAGTGATTCAGATTATTTTCGGCACAAAATGAGATCGGAGATATAATAAAGAAATGCATAGAGATATCACAGATCTTAAATAATATAATAGAAATGTATCATATATGCAACCATAAAAACATATATACAATAATACAAGATTTCTATTAATGAAAGAAATGTACAGAGACTGTAAAAATACAGAGTGAAAGACTTGCTAGAATGGTGGCAGCTTATCTCTGAGAAGAGATGTGACGACTACTCGCATTCGCAAGAAGATGATTACAATGAGGCTTTGAAGGCCTTTTTACAATAAATAGGAATTCCAAAAACCCTAGACATCCAAAAACCTAACCCTAGGAGATGAAGCGCCAAACATCCAAAAACCTAACCCTAGGAGATGAAGCGCCAAAAGTCATGTGGGCTCCATTTGGGCAAGTTAGTACATCAACTTCCCGGGGTCGTAACTTTTGCATACAATCTCCATTTTAGGCGTGTGATAGTTCGTTGGAAAGGTATCATTGAGGAGATTCATTTTGGGGGATCAATCATGCCTATGTATATCATTGAGAACCTTGATCTTGAAAAACCTTCATTTAGGCCCTCAAAATGGCCCCGAAAGTTAAAACCTGCTAAAAATAGTAAATTGCCAAAATTGTCAGAAAAATGTTTTGAGCCAGTTGGAAAAGGTTGGTGGCCACCAATATCCACCTGGATCAATCCTCTTTCCTTAGGAAGCAATTGTATCCATTGCATTGAGTTCCCAGGGGAGAGGGAAAAGCATTTGTTGGATCTACATCTTGGTGAGCTGCTTGTATTGTTGGAGACGCCGCGTTGCTCAGTTTGTGGAAGTATGTCAAGAACTTGTTGAGGCTAAGGCTATTCAACAAGTTGAGATACATGAGAGGACGGTGTGCAAAAGGAATCTTTGTGCTTTGTTGAAGCCTTGTCGACCTGCTTATGTTGGATAGAAGGTGCTTGGGGCAAGGCTGTAGTGGTTGCAGTGTCCTTCAGTTCTCCTTTTGAATAGATTGTGAAGAAGCTAAATTTTGCAGTATGAGATACTAAATTGCGGCACTTTTTAGGTGGAACAATAGTTGGAACTACCTATGGTATTCTGTAGAGATGAGCCCCCAAAGTAACAATGACACTACGGGGTCGAGACTCATAAATAGCATGGTGCTTCCACATATATTGCTGGTCTAAGAGAACATCACAGACATTCAGTGGGACAACATCACATAATACCTCGTCCTTGAAGGGATGGATGTCATATGACAATAAACATTGTTGGTTGACACGGAGATCTCATCCTTGGTGAAGCCAGTCGATGTTCTATGGCTGCGGGTATGGTGTTGTCGACAATCCCAACTGTTTGACGACCTCTGCTGAGATGAGGTTCTTCTGGATTCCGCTATCAACAATAAAATGCAGCGGGGTCCCCTTCACCCACATCTATGAATGAAAAAGGCGCTCCCCCTCTTCGGGATTTGTTGGTTCTTATGGTTGAATTGTTGTGGTTGCAACAATAGTAGTGGGTTCTGCGTCAATGATCTGTCCTTTACCAGTATTTTCTTAATCGGATTCTAAATCAAGATTCAGCTCCTTGTCTTTGATCTCAACCACCAATGACTATTTTGAGCGACATTCATCGGTGTTGTGCCAGGGGATTTTGTGGAAATCTCACCATTTTCCAATGTCCTTCTTTGTCTTCCCGTGACCCTTATTTTTCTGTGTCTTGGACTAGTTTTCAGGAGATTGTTTGTTATGTGTGTCTTTTTCATACTTTGGTTGTTGTGGATTTACAGATCCAAAATCTCGTTTGTTCTAGTGCTTAAATTTCTTCTCAATTTTAATAGCATATCGATAAGCAGCACCAAGTGATGAGATGTCCAGAAAATCCTTTTCAGTCTGGATATATCTGTGTAGAGCCCCACGGTATTTCAGAACCAAATTTCGCTCAGAGTCTTTGATACCCAACTTGGTGCATAAGGTATGGAAGGTATTGGTGAACTTCAAAATTGCTTGGCCCCTCTCTTGCCGCAGTGTGGTCCATCGTATGTATTGGTCCTCATAGTTTCCAACAGGGTAATACTGTTTCTTTATCGCATCCACAAAAAAATCCCAAGTGGGATCGACCCCATATATTTTAGACTCCTCTGTAGAACTCTGCTCCCAATAAGTTCCCCACCAATGTTTGACATGGGGGAGACCTTTAAGGAGTGAAAAGGTGATCTTTTCTTTGTTGAAAAATTTGTGAACAAAGAAATAACCTTCTAGAAGATTTAACCATTTGTCTAGGGCTTCTACATTTATCTGTCCTTCAAATACAGGAATATCAAAATTAACTTGTACCTTGAAAGGCGATGTGCCTCCAAAGTGGCCTCTTGATGAAGATGGGCCTGTTTCTATCCGCAGGTGTTGAAGGATGTGGGAAAAATTCTCCATCATTTCGTCTGTCTGTCGCATGAGAGCTTGCTCAAGCAACAGACTGATAGGATCATCTTCTCCGTCATTTTTATTTTCTTCCACCATGGAGGGTTTCTTGGGTGTACGAGAGTGATTATCCTCAATAGAGACAAACTCGAGACCCAACTTGCTATACTCAGACCTTGTTGGGGACATGCACTGAAAAAAAATGATCGAGAACAGCCTGGTCTGATACCACTGATCCAGATTGTTTTCGGCATAAAATGAGATCGGAGATATAATAAAGAAATGCACAGAGATATCACAAATATTTAATAATATAACAAAAATGTATCAGAGATGCAACCATAAACATAGATATACAGTAATACACAATTTCTATTAATGAAAGAAATGTACAGAGACTATTAAAATACATAGTGAAAGACTCGCTAGAATGGTGGCAGCTTATCTCTGACAAGAGATGTGAAGGCTACTCGCATCTATAAGAAGATGATTACAATGAGACTCTGAAGGCATTTTTACAATAAACTGGAATGCCAAAAACCCTATACATCCAAAAACCTAACCCTAGGAGCTGAATCACCAAAAGTCATGTGGGCCTCATTTGGGCAAGTTAGTACATCAACTTCTCGGGGTCGTAACTTTTGCATACGATCTTCGTTTTAGGCGTGTGATAGCTCATTGGAAAGGTATCGTCGAGGAGATTCATTTTGAGGACTCAATCATACCTTTAGTTATAGTTGAGAACCTCATTCTCTAAAAACCTTCATTTAGGCCCTCAAAATGGCCCCAGAAGTTAAAACCTTCTAAAAATAGTAAATTGCCAAAATTGTCAGAAAATTGTTTTGAGCCAGTCAGAAAAGGCAGGTAGCCATCGATATCCACCTGGATCATCTGGCTAGGAGTTGGTATCATAGCTTCGGCGACGTCTCGACGGAGGGGTGCTTCACTCTTGTGCCCGCCTTATCGTTGGAGGTTACATTGTTGTATGAGTTGGGTTGCCCCCCTTTCGCCGGACTCATTCTAACTGATCAGACTCAGGGTCTGCCTGTTACAGATCGTATCAGATGGAAGGTTTCATGGCATGTATTTCTGGTCATGCAACAGATGTGCAGGGGAAGCATTACAGAGCGCTAGGGTTCCACCTCTCGTCCATATGTCACATCCCCGGTTCGGGTTTACTTCCTCACAGGTTGCATATTAATAACGACAAGTTATACAATAGCTGAAGGAAAAGAAATGTACTTTGCACAAATCAAAACTGTATTCAAGATAATAGAAACACATATGAATTTGGAACAAAACACATTGTCATCAATGGTATATTCACCAGGTAGAGAGATTTAATCCATGCATAGAACAGGTCCAATCAGTTGTTGTATTGATATTCTTCTACCAAAAACATAACCCTTCTAACATAAAAAATATGCATATTTATCATAGATGCAGAGGCCCTCAACCAGTGTGGAACTGAGGCTTCGCTCTACACATTGGCTATAAAACACCTTATTAACTTAACTAAACACTGGCTGGAGTATATTAATGTATACTTCGATCCTGACTTAATAAAAAAAGGAGTGGTTCTTATCACACATAAAAGACCACTTATTATTCCTGAATTTAAAAGAGTCTTGCAATTAAACAACTAAAAGTTTCTACTTGCAATGAAACAAACTAATGCATATGCTAGAGTGAACCTATATTTGACATAAAATGACTAGGAGCGACATAATTGAGTTTTGTATTTGAGCACCGGTATGCATGCACGTTGTTGGAGGCCATTGAAGATAATTGAATGTGTTGGCAGTGTTTTTCACCAACTTATTTCCTGGAGGAAAGAAGCAAGTCATCTAGCATTTTCTCAGAGTCTCTGATATTCTTTCTTCAGTCTGGATTATAGCTTCTTGAGTTCCCTGGTTGTGGCATTGTAGGGTTCGAATTCAAAAAAATTTGTTATATGCCTATTAAGCCCTAAATAGTGGCTCATTACCCCTTAATTGGGGTATATTACATTAGTAATTTTTTTTTTTTATGTCATCTTTATTCCATTAGTTGTAATTATACCTCCTAGTCTCCTATATATACCAAGGAGACATTTTCATTTTGAATCATTTGGTAATTGTACATTTATGTGGGAATAAGGAGGTTTCCCCCTCGAAGAGGCTTATTATCTCAATTTATCTCTTTTTCAAGGTGTTGAGTACTTATTCTGAGGTTTTTCTATGCTATATTGATATTTGGTTCTTAACATATGGTATCAGAGCTCAAGGTCTTGGGGTTTCGCTGCTACATCTGAGATACCGTGGAATTTTTTCTATAACTTTTTTCCTACAATGTTTCAGAAGGAATGGATTGGAGTATATTTAGTATACGGATCAAGGTACGTTGGGTTAAAACTTCAGATCCTGAGGCCTTACACTTTTGGAGATACAGCCTGTGTAAGATAGGGTTCTAGAATCATCCTGAACTGAGTCATTACGAAATTTTCGCTATAAAAAATTGCCTGTAATGTTTCAGACTCTGAACTCTAGAGGATATTCACAAAAATTAGTAAGGTACCTGTGGTAAATATTTCAGCTTCTGGGTCATCTTACATTTGTATATACACCCTATGGAAGATATGGTATCTGACTAGTCTCAAGAAGGTGTTCCAGGTAAAACTATCACAACTTCTTCATAGAGTATCCAAATTGAGTGAGACCAGTTGCATTGGATATTGGACAGTCTGTAGTATTTTGGGCATGAGTTTCAAAATTTTATATCAATTATTTTGTGTGGGGCACGATATACAAGTGAGATCTCCTGGGAAGGCCAAAAATCATCAAGTTGTGGGGAAGTTACTATGAATTCCACTTGGAAAATCCAATTTTGATCAAACCTGTGGAATTTCAGAGAAGCAATATCAGAGAACTACAAAAAATAAAGTTTCATGCCCATAAGGGTCGAAACTTTGGAGATAAAGTAGAATAAATATTGTCTAGCAGAACCACCTCAAAATCAAGGTTCAAAAGTGATACTTGGATAACATGCCACCCAAAAAGGGAACTTCTACACCTTATAAGGTGTTGCAAAATATTGGTACTATGGAATACAAATTGGAGTTGCCTGTATCTTCACGAGTACACCTAGTTTTCCATGTTTCATGCTTAAAGAAGGTTATAGGTGACAAGATCCTAGTTCAAATTATATTGCTATAACTTGACGAGGAAGGAAAAATCATATTGGAACCTGAAGCCATCACTGACACAAGAATTCGCCAGCTGAGGAATATATCCATTTCATAGTATCTCATTAAACGGAGGAAACTACTGGCTGAAGATTCCACTTGGGAAGATGAGTATTTTATACAGAAGCATCCAGATTTACTCAAGCGTTGCGGACAACACTTGTCTCAAGGGGAGGGGCATGTTATGCCCTAAATAGTGGCTCATTACCCCTTAATTGGGGAATATTACATTAGTAATGTTATTTTAATTATGTCGGCTTTATTCCATTAGTTGTAATTATACCTCCTAGTCTCCTATATATACCAAGGAGACATTTTCATTTTGAATCATCTGATAATTGTACATTTATGTGGGCATAAGGAGGTTGCCCCCTCGAAGAGGCTTATTATCTGAATTTATCTCTTTTTCAAGGCGTTGAGTACTTATTCTGAGGTTTTTCTTTGCTATATTGATATTTGGTTCTTAACAATACCTATTGGTTATTGTCGAACTACTTCTAGATGAGCAATATGATGACATGGACTAGCTCGATGTTCCCTGGTTTGGCACCTTTTTCAAACTTCAAATATTCCATTAACAGAGATATGCCACTTCGAAAATTCACCGTTCGGGAGTTTTGGAGCACAGATTATTGTTATTGGATAAATCCATAAGTGCGGACACAAACCGATCTCCCTAGATCCACCTGGATCTAGAACAAAGAAAGACAGAATAATACTCTTTCCCTAGATTTTAACTGTTGAATGAACTAGAAGATACGATCAAAGAACATACCTTATGATCATTTTCCTTGGTCTTTGTTGTTCCTATTTCGCTCCAGTGCTCTTGTACAGTCAAGATCAAAACAATACAAACCAACCAAAGTGAAAACAACTCAATATATTCAACAACTAATCTATGTATATGATCAAGGAGTTATACAATAAAGTGGAAATAGCTTTATGGAAAATAATCATATTACTATATCATATTAAATGTGAAAGAGAGATTACAACCATGGCCTTGATGTCGTAAGGTCTCTTCCAACTGTCCTTCGTTCCCCACACACTTCTTGCTCCAAGGATTCTGAGACCATAGATCTGATAGCTACTCACAATCTATCTTGACAAAGAAAATCTCAAAGCCACTCTAACCAAGCCAAAGCTAACAAGATCAAGAACCAACAAAGCTAACCCAAGCTCAAGCTCAAGCTAACTTTCTCCATGAGAAATCCTCTCCTTTTATAAGTTGAAGAGGATAAGGTGAGGAGGTTAGGATGATCCCACTAAATCATGAAAGCGAGTAAGATCCAAACCATTTGGATGACACCTCACCATAGAAGCTTCTCCTTCTAGAAGATTCAAGAAAATGCTCATTTTTCCCACGTGTTGGAATTCTTGCACCCTAGCTATAGAGCAACCTGCAAACACCTCGCACCCTGGCTATAGTGCAACCTGTGAGAATGGGTCATTCTCGCACCCTGCCTATATAGCAACCTGTGAACTTCCCTTTTTATAAGATTTTTACATAGGAAAAAGCAACTTCTTTTCTCAGGAAAATTTCTTCTCCCTTCTCTCTTTAGGAACTCAGGCCACTGACCCCTCTAAAGACAACATATAGGTTTACATCATTAACGATCATAGGGATGATAAAAATAATGTGTAACAGAGAGCCCCCCAAAGTATGAAGTTAGAATAGAGTGATAGCTGAAATACTTTGTCGAGTGTGTGTAGGGAACAAGGAACAATCAGTTGGAAACCTTCCAACAAACAAGGAAATACAGTACAATAATAGATCATCACTGAGGTAGGCATTCCCATACTCAGAATACAAATGACTCAAAGCATAAATGCCGACATGCAAATATCTATGTCAAGTAAGACAGGTCATGGCCACCAAACACACACTGTGGATCCATGCCAATATGACTCAAATCTGAACATAGCCACCAAAAATACACTGTGGATCTATGTGTTAAAGACTCAAATTTGAACATAGCCACCAGACATACAATGTGGATCTATGCAACAGTACACTGAATATACTCCAACGCAACTTGGATCTATCAGAAAAATATCCAGGGTCTTCATCTCTATCACTCTATAGTACGAATCTAACCATGTGAATACATGTGTTGAAGTCGAACATGGTAGAAACCACCTGATTACCGATCATTAGTGTATACCATTAACAAGTGCGAGGGAAATCACCATTAATGTCAATGACTCCCAAGGTACGCTAGTACAATCCAATGAATGTGAATAAATGAGCTAAAGTTGAACACTCGGCGAAATCTCCCGATCAGAGGTCAATAATGAAAACCCACTGTTGAAAGCGAGGAAACCTGCCATTGAGGCATGCGAGTTCCAAGGTACCAATTAGTTTCTAAGTCTAATTCCTAGATAATGAGCTGAAGTCGACAAAAAAAGACTCGTTATAGGAGGGCCTTAATGTATCACACATCAATGACATGAAACAAGTAACAATATTTGATGTAGATCATAGTAATAAGTGATTCAGGACTGACTCAGGGATGGCTGACGCAATAGAAGGCTTAAAGACTGCAAAAATGGCCGATGCAATAGAAGGATTTTCAGGTTGGACATTTTTTTGAACGGATTGATGACACGACAATTGTCTTGGAAACACTGACTCAACAACAAGGATCACAGACCAATTTGTAATCTTATAGGAGTATGATCAGGAGACGAGTGGATTTTCAAACCTAGACACAAGGTGAGTGAAAGGGTGTCATGTTCAAAAGTGACTCTCCCACATAATATAGATTTAGACACAATTCTTTCCCAAATTTCCCCCCACCATTTCTGGCGAGTACCTCTTTATTTTTACGCAAGCTTGAGGAGGATAACATATGCTTGTAATGTAAGCTCATCCTTCGGACGAGTCCCTCGGAGTATGTTTAACGAACCCTAGGAAGGAGCAGTTCGATCCCATTGTGGGTCTTTCGATGTTTATTTAACGAGTCCAAAGAAAGAAAACTCATGGGTTTTTCATGTTTAGAGAGTCTGAAAAACACTTAAAGAAAAATCAGGTCCCATATGGGCCTTTCAATGTTTGTTTTATGAGTCCAAAGAAAGAAAACTCAAAGGTTTTTCATGATTATAGAGTCTAAAAAACACTCAAAAGAGAACTCTCTCAGTTCCTTTTTCGTAAAAGAGTCTGGATGAGACTGAAAAAGAGATAAATTATTTCTCACCAGACACATACTTCAAATACTTTATCAAGCGTGAAAATAGCAAGGTCGCTCGGTGATCTTTTCATGTTTAGAGAGTCTGAAAAGAGCTTAAAGAGAACTCCAGGGGGTTCCTTTTTCGTATAACCTTGTTGAGCCCGAAAAAATGATAAAATTATGCTCAATCGCGTTCTTATGTATTTACGAGTGCAAGAACGGACAAAGACCACGCTCGGGATTGTTTTCATTTTTAAGCAAGCTTTAAAACAAAATAAAACTATGCTTGGGATAGATTTTAATTTTTACACAAGCTTAAAAACTAAAAAAAACTATGCTTGGACCTGGTTTCATTTTTATGAAAGCTTGAACCAGAGGAAACAATGCTTGAGGTAAGTGGTTTCATTTTTACACAAGCTTGAACCATAGAAAACTATGCTTGTGACTTCCCAACACATGGTTGGTACTTAGCCCCCAGCTTAAGAAACTAGCAGCTCAACTTCAGCATGAAGTCCAGAGGCTGAGACAAATGCCCCCCAAGATTCATTTCATCCAACGACAAAGGCGGAGGAAAGGAAGCTTCAAATACTAGATGAAGGACTTGACTCAAACAGAGAGGGGGAAAACTATTTCATTTTTTAACGAGCTTGACATAGAAATGAGAACTATGCTTGTAACCTCTGTTTCATTTTTAAATGAGGTTTCCACAGAGACGCAAAACTATCCTCAGAAGTGGTTTCATTGTTTAACGAGCTTGAAATAAAAAAACCATGCTCAAAGACCTCTATTTCATTTTTTAACGAGGTTGCCGCAGAGACGCAAAAACTATCCTCGAAACCTCTGTTTCATTTTTTAACGAGGTTTCCGTAGAGACGCAAAAACTATCCTCGAAATCTCTATTGATCATGGATTCCAAGAGGACAATGCTCCAGAATGACACCATGTCAAGGGAAAAAACTCAGTCATGGCTTCCAAGAGGTATTCACTGGAAGGAAGAAACACACTCTAGAAGGACACCATGTCGAGGGTCGCAACATGAGTAAAGAGATCAAGCTCTAACAACCCTATTGAAGAGATCACCATGTCAACTACCAGATCTAAGTCATCAAAAGTTGAAGCCATGGGCGACAACGCCACATAATTGACCTGTGGTGGGGGAGATACTGTCTGCATACAAGAACCATTCAGGGAGGCAATCTAGGTGAGGTAAATGAATGAAAGTTGATCAACAGTCACAACTCGTCCATCATGAGGGAAATATATCACACGAAAAAGAGTAGACACAATAGCTTTCATGGCATAGACATAATCTCACCCAAGGAGTAAAGAAAAATCCAAGGGGTCTTGGACTACCATGACATCAATGAAGACAGTTTTCCCTCCCAAAGTTATAGGAAAATAAGGAAGGGTCCCTAAAGGTTGACTAGTTCTTCTGTTAAAAGCTAACAGATTCTGCATAACCGATGCAAGTGGAGGACAACCCAAAGCTTGCCAAGCAATAGAGGACAAAATACTAATAGATGAACCTTCATCTATCAACGTTTTGGTAACGTCCCGAGCACAAACCTATACTATAATCTGGAAATGAATGTAAGAGGGAAGATGAGGTACAATTAGTACACCCCAATCAAAATGGATGGCCTCATTACTTGGAGGGGGTTCCATTGGAGAAGGAGGAATACCCCCTGACATGGCAGAGTCTGTATCAACGAGAAAAACATGGGCAATATTGGGTTTACTCTCGAGTGGGAGAGTAGGATCAACCGATGGAGAGATCAGATCGTCCGCTTGGGTTTCACTCTCTAACAGGAGAGTGGGGTTGACCGAGGATGGAATCGGATCAACCACTTGGTCTACTGATTCATCTAAAGACGTGACCAGATTGACCACTTGATCAACCGAACTGACTGACAGGGGAACAGGATTGATCATTCCATCAACTATAGGTGGGTTGAGAGAAAGCTTACGATAAGCAGCTGGAAGTTGAGGCTGTGAAACAGTCATGTCTTCTAGTAATTTCGAGGCTTCTTCCATATGAGGACAAAGATGAGTTAGATGACTCCCCTTGCATAACATACATGGGAACTTGACTCTACTTTTCTTCTTCCCAACTGTATTATGACTAGTCGACGGGAAGTCATCAGCATGTTGTTCAGAGGCTAACGACGTGGGTTGGTGAGGGTGTGTAGACCATGCTTCTATAACCCTAGATAGACCTGGGAAATCCTTAAGAAGATGGCTACCCTTACAAAGTCTGCAAGGGTACTTGGGCTTACGAGTTGTTTGGGCGATCTTGACATCATCAACACTCCCAGCACGATTAACAGTAACTGGTTGTTTTCCAACATGTTTGAAAGTGGTTGGAAGTTTGGGTCCTTGCTTATTTTTCTTCTTCTTATTCTTTCATTTCTTCTTCTTCTTATTCACCGAGTTACTAGGTTCATAACTTTCACTCGACGAAGAAGATGGAATGGAAGGAGACCTTGCAAGCGAAGAAGGTGAAGAAGACCTTACTGGTGAAGATAGTGAATGATCAACATGAGTTTGATTCTCTTGGGGGGAAGTGCTTACGACCGAAGCACTTACTGCATTCGGGATTACTTGAGTGGAAAACAACCACACTGGCAATCCAATTGTGAGACCTGGAAGGCTCAAAGTAGCGATGTGAGGAGGACCAATGTTTCTGTAAGAAGGAAAAACAGAAGGTTCCCCTGGAGCAGAGGTTCCATCATTGGTCATTTCAGGAACTGACGCCATAAAAAACAAAAATCCAATCTAGAGTCCTCTAAGGAAAACAAACAACACACGCTAAAAATCTAGGAAGCAAGAAAGCAAACAAAACCTTCTCACAATGAACGCACTAGTTGGTGATGAAATCCAACGTCGCGGGAACAAAGTAAGAAGGGGCTGAGATAGAGCGGGTGGAAAAGTTACGTTGACGACCTTCTTAACAGACTTACACCCTGGTACAAGCTCCCACACATAATTGTGGGTATACCCTCCAAGGAGCCCGAGTGAGTTTTGCCAACGTCGATTCCAGGTACCATTAAGACTTGCCCCTCCACAGTCACCTCGTGTAAAGAACCTAGAGATATAGGCCACTAAGGTTACCAATTACTAGAATAAATCTTGGGGGGATAGTCGACAGTCCGATCCACACGCAAGGGCAGGGTATCTAGCCCGAAATCAAATCGAAAGGCTTCCACTCATCATTGTGGGTATACCTCCGAGTGACCCCCGTAATACGTGAAATCTCTACACTGATGTCAACAAATTAGGGTGAGTAACTCTGCCAACATCAATGCAACCTAGTGCTTGACCCTTGTGTGAGAAGGGCTTCCCAGGACAAAATGTAGTAAGTGGATTTAACTCTCCCTATCACAAGATACTATGTTTGTTTGTATCTTTGGAAAGTTATCTTTCACACCTATTCCAAAGCCCTACAACTAATCTAATGTAGGTTTGCTACCAGAAAAGATAAAAATGTCTAATCAATTTTTATAAGCGCTTTATTTTATGGTTGTTGTTACTCAAAAGGAAGATGGCGTGGACAATATGGTGTTTTGACCGACTCGAAAATTATGCAAAGATTTGAAGATGCAATCTTTTCATTTCGATGAAAGCTATGCTATGAGAAGGAGAAAACATTTATCATTCCCATATGCACAATGTCCCAAAATATATTAAACTCATCAATATAAATCATGCAATTCTGCTACTTCAAATGCAAGAATGCCCCCAATCTAATATAAAGCAAGAAATTAAATCTTTTTGTTTCAAAAATTTCACTAAAAGCAATAATGAACATTCTAAAAACAACAAAACCCAAACTAAAATTTTTCTTTTAATGCGAACTATTCAGAATAAATCTGATCTTTCCCTAAACAATTCTAAAGAAAACACACGCTTTGTAATCAAAAGACACTCAAAGCAATAGACTAATCCTTCAAAACCAAACAAATCAAAAGTGGCTATAAGCAACTCAAATAATGTCAAGCAGACTATAAACAGATCAATATAGGCTCCAAAAGTTCAATCCAGCTAATCAAAGCAAAATTGGGCATCAAAAAATAGGACATCCTAATTCCAAACACAAATTTTAAATGGGTTCACAGCCTAGCTATAGGGTGCAGTGTGAACATTAGTGAAGTTCGCAGGCTAGACACAGGTAGGATGCGAACATCTCGCACTGGATTACACAGTAGGGTGCGAACTCTGATGATTCTCGCAGGCCACTAAAGGGTACAGTGCGAGAATGTCTGTAAACATAAAATTTGGAAAAAAGAACAAAAAAATTGAGTGAACTTTCAAATACAGAGAGTCTTATGGATCTCCCACAGACTCAGAGACCAGAAAACAAGCAATCAAAGCAAGGGAAACTAGACTAACTAGGAAACAATTCGTTCCCCAGTGGAGTTGCCAATTTTTTTATTGGATAAATTCGTAAGTGCAGACACAAACTGATCTCCCTAGATCCACCTGGATCTAGAACAAAGAAAGACAGAATAATACTATTTCCCTAGATTTTACTGTTGAATGAACTAGAAGATACGATCAAAGAACATACCTTATGATCGCTTTCCTTGGTCTTTGTTGCTCCTATTTCACTCCAGTGCTCTTGTACAGTCAAGATCAAAACAATACAAACCAACCGAAATGAAAACAACTCAATATATTCAACAGTTAATCTATGTATATGATCAAGGAGTTATACAATAAAGTGGAAATAGCTTTATGGGAAAGAATCATATTAATGTATCATATTAAATGTGAAAGAGAGATTACAACCATGGCCTTGATGTCGTAAGGTCTCTTCCAACTGTCCTTCGTTCCCCACACACTTCTTACTCCAAGGATTCTAAGACCATAGATCTGATAGCTACTCACAATCTATCTTGACAAAGAAAATCTCAAAGCCACTCTAACCAAGCCAAAGCTAACAAGCTCAAGAACCAACAAAGCTAACCCAAGCTCAAGCTCAAGCTAACTTTCTCCATGAGAACTCCTCTCCTTTTATAAG